>JAXQQM020058666.1:0-42566 GCA_034641835.2 Pinus albicaulis | reverse complement strand
CTTGATGAGTTAAGGGGGACATTGTTGGCAATGTGATACAATGTATTGACTTTGATGGAACCTGCTTGATGAAGTTGTCCTTGATGGACATGATGTATAGATCCATTCAGAAGTAGCAGAAGAAAGGAATTCAGAAAGTGCCAGAATAATGTTGAACAAGGTATGTCACAAGGCATACACGGTTTTATTAAGTAGAAGCCACGTATGTACGTGGAAATGAACGTGCCAAGTAGCGTATGCAAATTTGCGCTCTATTTTATAAAACCAGGGGGTATTACCATGGTATTGGACCAAAGTATTGAGCGCCTGATTATCTATTTGATTCCGTCCAGGAATACCGTCAGTGGTTGAGTGGTTTTGACTCATGGTATTGATAAAGGCCATATATATTTAAGGAGAAGAAAATCATAGTGTAAGAGGTGTGCAAGTGTCTGGGCATTAATGAATACTTCACTGTGAAGTATATCTGCATGGTTGAACTCTATTCTTAATTGATAGATCTAAATCTATGATGAACCTATGAATATGATGAAGGTTCAGGATCTCTAGATCTAGAAATGATGAATCTCTAGGAAGATCTGAAAAGAATTAATGAAGACGTGGCACAAATCTGGTGAAGAAATATAAAAAAATTGGGTAAGTTCATAGATCTGATCTGTTCTGCAAAGTTTATCTTTTATAGATCTATACGCAGGTTCGTTTCACGAAAATCACATGTATACGCGGGTCTCATGAAATAAAAGCGCATATGGGAAGTTAGGGTTTTCGTATAAAATACACAGATGTATACGCGGGTTCGTTTCATGACAAGCACGTGTATACGCGAGTCTTATTAGATGAAAGTGTGTATGGTATTTGAACTAATGATTTCTCAAGGTTGAATGTGTTTCTGCATGTCTATTCTGATGTCTGGGTTATCTTTGATATTCTGGTTACAATGGTTTCATTGTTCTGTTTGAAGCATTGGGAAAAGTATATTTGTTGATAAGTGAAGGGTTGTGTTGAAGCTGTTTGATCCAGTTTGAAAATTGATGAAATGTGGTTGGCAGTAGTGATGAGGGTTGGAGCCTTCACTAAGGGGGTAGTAGCTCCCTTCCAGTGGTAGCTGGTAAACGAGAGCAGGGGGTAGTAGCTCCCTTCCAGGGGAGGCTAGTAAACGAGAGCAGGGGGTTGTAGATCCCTTCCAGGAGAGGCTGGTAAATGAGAGAAGGTTGTAGCCTTCTGCAGGTGGGTGCTTGCGTGCTCGTATAAGTCTACGCCAGTACATGATTGTAAGAAGTTTTCTTTATATAATAAATATTGAAGACTGAGACGACGGCAGTGTTGGTTTTCTCCCGACATGGGTTTCCACCTTAAATCCTGGTGTTCATGTGTGTTGCTTATGTGTGATGGTTTATTCAGTTTTTACTGCACATGCTTTCTTCTTAACATCTGATGAATAAATGATGCAATGATTTAAGAATCAATTACATAATAAGAGCTCTGAGAATACACGATTTTCCTTAAGGATATTAGCATATATACGCTACTTTTGTTCTATAAAGTAGCGTATGGGTTTTGAGAAAAGAAAAGTAAAAAGTTTATCAGTTAGCTCTAAATACTGATTCACCCCCCCTCTGAGTATTTTTCCCAACAATTGGTATCGGAGCAGGTCCTTCTGAAAAAGCTTAGCTGCTAGAAGGAAGATCAAGCAAGATGAGCAATCAAGATGGAACAGCATCTATCAAGCCTCCACTCTTTAATGGAAGCAATTTAATCTTCTGGAAAACAAGGATGAGATCCTATCTTCAGTCTATGGGAACACATGTATGGGCCATTGTTAAACAAGGATATCAATATATAGCTACAATACCAATATATCCGACTGAAAAGATGAATTATGAATCAAATGCAAAGGCGGTCAATGCTATAACAAGAAGTCTGACTGAATCTGAATTTTTCAAAGTCATGCAGCTAAATACAACAAAGGAAATGTGGGACAAAATCATTGTAAGTTATGAAGGTGATGCAAGAGGTAAAAAGTGCAAAACTCTAAACTCTCAGAATTGAATATGAAAATTTGAAGATGCATAGTGATGAGAGTATTGCCAGTTTCTTTTTACGTGTTGATGATGTTGTAAATCGTATGAGAAATCTGGGAGAAACAATAACCGAATATACTTTGGTTGAGAAAATTTTAAGATCGCTAACAGCAAAATTTGAGTCAAAAGTTTCTGCTCTTGAAGAAAAACAGGATCTTCAAAATCTTACTATGGTACAACTTCATGGCATACTAACCGCATATGAAATGAGAAGAGGAGGACCATTTGAAATCAAAGAGGCTGTCTTCAAAGCTTCTACAAAAGGGAAAGAAGTACAAGAAGCAGAAGGATCAGGATATATCTCAGAAGAAGATGAGGCAAATTTTGTAAAGAAACTCCAACTTGGCACAGGACGGTTCAAAGGTAAGCTTCCTTTCAAATCTTTTGAGTGTGGAAGAATTGGTCATTATGCTGCTAAGTGTCCTCATAAAGAAACACCTGCAAAAGAAAAGGAAGTAGCAAGAAGGAATAAAAATCGGTTTAACACTAGAAAAAGTTACTATACTCATGAAGACAGTGATGGGTTATCTGATAGTGAGGAAGAATGTGAACAAGATCTTAGACTTCTCATGGAATTTTAATGTAGAGAAGAAAATGATACTTTTGTGGATGCTCTAGAGGACAATGATTTTCTTGAAGAAAACAATCAACTCAAAATATACTTAGAAGAAAGTAAAATAATCTTAGAAGAAAGGAAAATAACCATAGAGACTCTAGAAAAGCAAGTTGAAGAAGCAAAGAAACACATTGAGAAATTAGAATGTGAAGTGGTAAGTCTAAGAAAATATTGTGAGAAAGTAAAAACTTTGAATCTTAGATTTGCTAAAGGATCTGAAACTCTAGATGATATTATCAAGGTACAACGTTCTCCTCTTATAAAGACAGGTCTTGGATATACCGGAGAATCTTCTTAGGCTTCAGCACCAAATTATCTAAAAGCAGCTACAGCTGGTTTACAACATTCTGCCACTTAGCAAGGGAATAAAGAATCATTACATGTAAAGCATGATCATCTCAATTCAAAGAACACGAGCAGGAATATATTTCAAAGAAACAACAATCAACAGGTAAATTCAAGTAGAAGATTTCATGATCGCAGAAATTTCTTCTTCAATGGACAATGCTTCTCATGTCAGAATTTTGGTCATAAAGTTGTTCAATGTGTTGCATATAAAATCATCATGACAAGAGAAGCAAGAAAGAAAAGGATTGATATTTAAACAAAGAAGAATACCTATAACAAATTTTCTCCTCTTCTAAATGAAGTTGAATGTGCTTATTGCAATAACTTTGGCCATGAAGAATCTGAATGCAAGAGCAAAGTTCAGCGAAAAGAGCATGTTCCTTCAAGCTCCAAAGTATGGAAAAAGAAGGAATTGCACGTTGAAAATTGTGGCATAGCGTTATTTGAAGAAGGTGAAAAAAATCAATTGTACATTGATAATGGATGCTCAAGACACATCACAGGTGACAAAAAAAAACTTCTTGCATATAATGCTCTAGAAAAGGAAAAGAAAGTTACATTTGGAAATGATACTCCAGTTGTGATTAAGGGAAAAGGGTCTGTGTTTCTAAAAGAAAAGGTGAAGGCAAATGATGTCATGTATGTGGATGGATTAAGGCATAACCTATTAGGTGTAAGTCAAATGTGTGATCAAGGAACTGAAGTTGTCTTTAGTTCAAAAGAATGTGTGGTACGTGATCTTGATACAGATAAAACAATTATAAAAGGAAAAAGGACTCCAAGAAACATGTATGTATTGAAGAACTGCAAAGAACAATGTTACTTGAGTAAATCTTCAAAAAACTGGCTATGGCATAGAATATTGGGGCATCTGAGCTTCTCTCAGATCAACAAATCAAGCAGACTTAAAGTTGTCTGTGATCTTCCCAACATTACTCCACCCGAAAATATCATATGCAAATCTTGCCAATTTGGTAAGCAAACCAGAGTACAGTTTAATGCCAAGGAAGGATCATCAAGTAAGCCTCTTGAACTTATTCATACTGACATATGTGGGCCTGTGAGGAAAAATTCACCACGTGGTGAACAATACTATATCTTGTTTATTGATGATTTCTTCTAGAATGTGTTGGACTGGGTTGCTTAAACACAAAGATGAAGCATTTGAGGAATTTCAGAATTTCAAAGCTCTGGTTGAAAATGAATTAGATCTAAAAATCAAGTGTCTTAGATCTGATCGAGGAATAGAATATACTTCAGATGAATTCCTTGAATTTTGTTAACAACATGGCATAAAAAGACAGTTCACTATAGCCGACACTCCACAACAAAATGGCGTAGCAGAAATAATGAATAGAATAGTTCAACAAATAGCTACAGCTATGCTTGATGATTCCGGAACACCTGACACATTTTGGGGAGAAGAAGCTCATACAGCGGTAAATATTCTTAACAAGGCACATGTTTGTATAAATAGTGACAAAACTCCATATGAACTCTGGTATGGTAATCCTCCCACTGTGAAGCATTTTAGAGTTTTTGGAAGCAAATGTTTTATCAAAAATAATGATGAAAAACATGGCAAGTTTGAACCCAGAGCAGATGAAGGAATACTTCTTGGTTACTCCTCTAGGAGTAGAGCATCTAAATGTTACAATAAAAGACTTCGGAAGATTATTGAATGTATTGATGTTGTTATTGATGAGTCTCCTGCAGCCCCAAAAGAAGAAAAACAAACAACAAATGAAGACGATGGTGACATATATCCTTCTACATCAATTAGCAATGATATAGATAGTGAACCCAATGAAGAACCTGAAGATGATTTATCTGAAAAAGCTCCATCCAGATATGTTCAAAAGAATCATCTAGAATCTCGAATTTTGAGAGATAAGGGATTAGGTGTACAAGCAAGAAGGACTCTTGTGGGATCTTCTAGCTATATAGAATTTATATCCACTATTGAGCCACACAATGTCAATCAAGATAGCAAAGATGAATGTTGGATTCAAGCCATGAATGAAGAGCTTGATCAAATTGAAAAGAATCACACTTGGGAATTAGTACCAAGACCTCAAGACAAAAATGTCATTGGAACTAAATGGATATTCAAAAACAAGTTAAATGAGAATGGGGAGGTTATATGAAATAAAGCTAGACTTGTCTGCAAGGGGTATGCTCAACAACAAGGTATAGACTTTGAAGAAAATTTTGCTCCTGTAGCTAGACTTGAAGCCATAAGAATGTTTCTTGCTTTTTCAAGCTTCCAACAAATCAAATTTTATCAAATGGATGTTAAATCTGTGTTTCTCAATGGTGATCTAGAAGAAGAAGTTTATATAGAACAACCAGAAGGATTCATTTTGGGAAATGATGAAAAACTTGTTTGTAGACTTAAAAAGGCTCTATATGGTCTCAAACAAGCTCCAAGGGCCTGGTATTATCGTCTTGACAAATATCTTCATCAACAAGGATTTTCAAAGGGGTCTACTAATAGTAATTTATACACAAAAACTGAAAATGATAAACTATTGATTGTGGTTGTATATGTTGATGATATCATTTTTGGAAGTAATGAAGAATCTATGAGTCAGAAATTTGCTTCTACTATGCAACAAGAATTTGAAATGTCTTTACTTGGCAAACTAACATTCTTACTTGGCTTGCAAGTGCATCAAAATATAGATGGCATATTCTTATCACAAGAAAAATACCTTAAGCAAATTCTGAAGAAGTATGGCATGAAAGAATGCAAACCTGTAAGCACACCAATGATAACCGGATGTAATCTCAGTTCTCATGATGATTCTCCCATGGTGAATCAACCAGGCTACATATCTATGATAGGAAGCCTACTTTATCTCATTAGGACTAGACCAGATATTATGCATGCAGTTGGGATTGTTGGATGATTCCAAGCTAATCCAAAAGAGTCTCATCTTCAGGCTGTCAAAAGAATATTCAAATATCTTCAAGGAACTCAAGACTTTGGACTATGGTATCCAAAGAATGCTGATCTCACTCTTCATGCTTACACTGATGCAGATTGGGCTGGAAATGTTGATGATCAGAAAAGCGCTAGTGGTGGTGCATTCTATATGGGGCCCCAGTTAGTATCTTGGTTCAGAAAGAAACAAAACTCTATTGCCATATCTACAGCAGAAGAAGAATATGTGGCTGCCACATCATGTTGCACTCAACTTCTTTGGATGATGCAAACCTTACAAGACTTTCAAATCAAATGTTCACCTCCTATCTCCATTATGTGTGACAATACAAGTGCCATCAGTATTTCAAAGAATACTATTATGCATTCCAAGACCAAGCACATTCCCATCAAATATCACTTCTTACGTGAACAAGTACTTGAACAAAAGGTGAATTTAGAGTATGTTCCCTCCAGAGAACAAGTTGCTGATATACTGACCAAACCTCTGCCCAGGGAAGCGTTCGAATATCTCAGACAGAAGTTGGGAGTAGTCTCTGCTATGTAGAAAATCAGAACTGCTTAAATTCAGAAGATTAAATTGGATACGCAGGTTTCCTGAAAGAAATTCACGTTTATACGTGAGTTTATACAAAGAAAACCGCGTATGGTTAGTTGCTGACAAATTTTACTTGGGGTCAGCATTCTTCAGCACAGCTGTAGTACTGTTTGGTATCTCTGATGCTGTTTGGTATCTCTGATGATTTTTCAGCTCTTATATTTCTGTTTCATTCTCTGATATTGGGTAAAGATGCCTTGATGATTGAAAGTGTTCAGGTTGCACAAGCTAAGGAGGATTTTTGGTCATATGGAAAGGATGCATTGGATGCACAGTTTCAGGGGGAGCATTAGCCTTGCTGAATATAATGCATTGTTGGCATTATGATGATTCTAAATTATGATCACTCTTGAGGTATTTTTGATATTGGTTATAAAAATTCATATGTGTAATTTGATGAAAAGGCTATGACCTATGATGTAAATTGTAATATTCAGTCATGTAAAGGGCTCGGTCAAATTTGTAAACCCACTTGGTTGGGTAGCTGAGTCAAATTGTGTAAACCCACTAGGTTGGGTACATGAGTCATATATGTAAATCCACTTGGTTGGATCTTTGATATAAGTATGAGTCCTTGGTTGTAGAGTCATGTAATTCATTGAAAAATATGTTTGAAATTCAGCATGAACTCAAGGGGAGCATGGTAACTTCAGTGCACATCAGATCTATAGAGCTCTTCTTTCTACATGAGAAGAAAAACCTTATTTTGGTTTTGATCTGCCCTTTTCCCTTGATGACAAAGGGGGAGAGTAGTATCATGGTGTTTGAATAGGGGGAGAATATCATGGTGCTTGCATATTGATTATAATCAATGTATCTATCTGTTGCAATGATCAAACAACATCATGGTTGCCATCAACTCCAAAGGCGGAGATTGTTGGCAATATGATGCAGAGTGTTGTCCTTGATGGCAACCTATTTGATGAAGTTGTTCTTGATGGAAACCTATTGAACTTGATGGAAACCTACTTGATGAGTTAAGGGGGAGATTGTTGGCAATGTGATACAATGTATTGACTTTGATGAAACCTGCTTGATGAAGTTGTCCTTGATGGACATGATGTAAATCTGATGTATCTATAGATCCGTTTAGAAGTAACAAAAGAAAGAAATTCAGAAAGTGCCAGAATAATGTCGAACAAGGTATGTCACAAGGCATACGCGGTTTTATTAAGTAGAAGTCACGTATGTAAGCGGAAATGAACGTGCCAAGTAGCGTATGCAAATTTACACTCTATTTTATAAAACCAGGGGGTATTACCATGGTATTGGGTCAAAGTATTGAGCGCTTGATTATCTCTTTGATCCCATCCAGGAATACCATCAGTGGTTGAGTGGTTTTGACTCATGGTACTGATAAAAGCCATATCTATTTAAGGAGAAGAAAATCATAGTGCAAGAGGTGTGCAAGTGTCTGGGCATTAATGAATACTTCACTCTGAAGTATATCTGCATCATTGAACTCTGTTCTTAATTGATAGATCTGAATCTATGATACACCTATGAATATGATGAAGGTTCAAGATCTCTAGTTCTAGAAATGATGAATCTCTAGGAAGATTTGAAAAGAAGTAATGAAGACCTGGCACAAATCTGATGAAGAAATTAAAGAAATCTGGGTAAGTTCATAGATCTGATATGTTCTGCAAAGTTTATCTTTTATAGATATATACGTAGGTACGTTTCATGAAAAGCACGTGTATATGTGGGTCTGATGAAATAAAAGCGCATATGGGCAGTTAGGGTTTTCATATAAAATACACAGATGTATATGCGGGTTCATTTCATGAAAAGCATGTGTGTATGCGGGTATTATTAGATAAAAGCACATATGGTATTTGAACTAATGATTTCTCAAGGTTGAATGTGTTTCTGCATATCTATTCTGAAGTCTGGGTTATCTCTGATATTCTGGTTACAGTGGTTTCACTGTTCTGTTTGAAGCATTGGGTGAAGTATATTTGCGGATAAGTGAAGGGTTGTGTTGAAGCTGTCTGATCCAGTTTGAAAATTGATAAAACGTGGTCAGTAGTAGTGCTGAGGGTTGAAGCATTTAGTAAGGAGGTAGTAGCTCCTTTCCTGTGGTAGCTGGTAAACGAGTGTAGGGGGTAGTAACTCCCTTCCAGGAGAGGCTGGTAAATGAGAGAAGGTTGTAGCCTTCTGCAGGTGGGTGCCTGCATGCTAGTATAAGTCTGCACCAGTACATAATTGTAAGAAGTTTTCTTTATATAATAAATATTGAAGACTGAGATGACGGCAACAGTGGTTTTCTCCCGACTTGGGTTTCCACCTTAAATCCTGGTCTTCATGTGTGTTGCTTATGTGTGATGGTTTATTGTATTTTTACTGCACATGCTTTCTGATTAAAATATGATGAATAAATGATGCAATGATTTAAGAATCAATTACATAATAAGAGCTCTGAGAATATGCGAGTTTCCTTAAGGATATTAGCGTATATACGCTAGTTTTGTTCTGTAAAGTAGCGTATGGGTTTTGAGAAAATAAAAGTAAAAATTTTATCAGTTAGCTCTAAATACTGATTCACCCCCCCTCTCAGTATTTTTCCCAACATAAAACTAATATTCTTCTAGTACATTAAGAAATTGTTGCATATGTTTAAGATGTTCCTTCCATGTTTTACTATAGACTAGCATATCATAAAAGAAAAATAGTAAGAAAATCCTGAAGTATTTTCAAAATTCTTCACGCACGGTGGCTTGGAAGGTCTCTAGAGAATTAGTTAACGCAAAAGGAATTACCTTAAATTCATGATTACCTTCATCAGTATCAAAGGAAATATATTCAATATTATCTAACCTTATTTTGATTTTTTAGTATCTATATCTTCGGTGTAAAAAGGGTATAAGGAAAATTTATTAATCATTATCTTATTCTATCATTTTTAATATACACATAGTCAAAATGATTCATCATTTTTGAAAATTAGAATCACTAGAGAAACATAAGGAATTCCACTCTTTATGATGATATGAAATTTTAAGAGATCCTCGGTCATTCCTTCTATTTAAATTTCTCGATGATGTGGATATCTATATTGCTTGATACTTATGAAGGAAAAACTACAGAAATAAACAAAATTGCAGATATTTAGGAGGAATAACACTTCATTTCATTAATATCAAATACTAAAAAATGCTTATAGACATAATGGAAAGCAAACTTGCTTGGGAAATGATAGCTTATCTATGAGAAGAGATGTGATGTCTACATGTTTCTGAACTGTGTTACAATGAGGCTCAAGGGAATTTTTGTTATTGATAAATAAGAGAAAATCATAGACAGCCAAAACCCTAAATCGAGGAGCTGTAACACCAAGATTTTATGGGAACCACTAGATTTAGCTCGGCAACCAACCAAACCATTGAAACTGATTAGGTCTAATAGGTGGGTGGCCAACAATATCCACCTCGAACATTCCTACCACCGTAGGAGGAAATGGTCCCCATTGTGTATAAAGCCTCAATGAGCTGGAAACATTCTATTGAATCTCATCCCTAGTGAACCACTTTCCCTCGTGAAGGAGTTGGTGAGCTTTGACAACTGGATACAATTGGATCTTTTGTTGGCGAGTGATTTTAAGCTATGTGTCGGTGATCCGATTAGTTGTAGCATGTTCAATGCAATATGGATTTAACTATGTCGGGGTGAGTTATTCTACAATGTCGGATTTATCAAATAGTGGTGGAGGGTATGACCGAAGTCTACCCATGTTGAACACTCGGTGAAGACTTAGGAATGGAAGAATGACAATCTCAAAGGAATATTCTCCCATGGCATTGGTCATGGTATATGGACCATATCATAGTGGAATAGCATGTGGTGGGGTTTGAAAAGGTGATCCTTCTAAAAATGTAACCACACATTGTCACCCACCTCGAAGCAGTGTGACACCCGATGTTGATCATGTTGTTGCTTGTACTTAGCACTAGCTCTGTCCAAAATTTCATGAACCTCTTGGTGGATGTGTTGGATGCACTTGATGAAGTTGTTCACCTTGTAAAATTCAGAGTGGACATGAGCCGAATATGCCTGAGTAGCCGCAAATGGCATGGCTACATCAGTGGGACATAGTGGATGGAATCCCAAGCCCGCTTGAAAGAGGTTGTGGCCATTATAGATATGTTCTAAATAGGCAAGGCTCTGATCCCATGCGCTTGGATGATTTGAGTTGTACATGCCCGCAATGTGTATGATCATCGTGGTGATGATCTCAGTCTATCTATTGGTTTGGGGATGGAAAGCAGTGGACTTGGTGAGCTTAGTTTCTAGCATCAACCAGATACTACACTAAAATGTACTAGGGAACCATATATCTTGATTTGAGATGATAGATTGTGGGATCCCAAAGTGTACCCACACTCTTTCAAAGAAGAGTTTAGCAGTGTATTCTGGTGTGATATTCTTCTTGCAGATTTCTCTAATGGCCATCTTCGAGAATCTATCGACGACCAAAAAAACGTAGTCACTCCCATGCTTAGTAGAATGAAGGCCCGACGTGTAATCTGTGGAGATGTATTCCGAACGCCGACTAGGGGTAGGTAGAAGAGTATAAAGACCTTTCTTCTTGATGGTCGGTTTGGAAATGGCACATTGAGCTAAATATCTGATGTACTTCTTAATATTTTGTCAAAGTTTCAGCCAATAGAAATACTTTTGTAGTACTGCCCCTATGTTCTCTACCCAGAAATGCCAACTGACCCGACTATAGTGAACTTCCAAAAAAATATTGGCATGCTCACTTGAAGGAACACAAAGGTGTCTCAAGTGACATAGCAGTGCATTATGGAGGTCAACATTTGGAATTTTCTTACCTTCCAATAGTGTCTTATATGTGTGGCCAAATTCTAGATCACTTCTATAGAGAAGTGGCCAACCAAAATTCTCATGCCCACAAGAGTTCGACAAAGTGGTTAGCGCCACAATAGGCTCTCCGTTGATGCAGTTTACAACATTATTGGTGTTTCCCTTCTTCTACTTGATTTTCAAATGACACTTTTGCATGTATATGGATGACTTATGATGACAATTGTTTTGGAACTTTGTTTGTGTCTGTACGAATGGCTGGGGTCGGTGGTTTGTGTGGAAGAGAGTTTCCTTCCCCAAAATGTAATTATTCCATTGTTGGCAAGGTTGCATCATGGATATTTATGAATTATGTCGGAAAGTGTCTCACTCGGATATGCCACTCGATGCCCCTATTGAGTAAGGAGTGCCCAAATAGCATAGTTAAAGGCATTTTTTGCGACCTCAAATTGTTGTTTGAAGAATTGTAATGTGAGCATTGGTGTAGAGGATAAACGATGTTTCAACTCTATGACCGACTTATATTGATATTCAGAAAAAACTAAATTTTCATTCACTCCTCCCTTGGTGACTTGACTCAACGGCCAACTCATATTAGAGAATGCCAATAGAAACTTGCAGTAGAAATTTGCAAGACCCAAAAAGTTGCGAAGCTCTGTTAGACTAGTTGGGGTTGGAAAATACTGAATGACTTGGATCTTGGCTGGATCCACATGCACCCCCTTCTCATCAATCATGTATCCAAGATACTCAACCTCGGTAATGCCAAAAGTGTATTTCTCCAAATTGCCACACAACTTGTGTTGCTCCACTATTTGGAGGACTTGTCGGATGTGGTAGAGGTGCTCTTTCCAAGTCAAAAAGTTAAGAAATAACATATAGAAAGGTATGGGGATTTCATTATCGCAATTCCCTAAAAAATGTTGGCTTGAGGGGTCTTAACCCAGGTTCAGAGTTAATGCATAACCAGCAAAACCCTCTTACTACTAGCCCTTTCGGCAATGACCTACTTATGCAGGTCAAAGTCTCACACGAAGTAGTATGGGGGGGTGCTGGAACTAGGTTTCCACGCCCTCGGAGAGAATTAAATGAAGTGGGTGGTCTTAGATCTATTTATTAACATACTCTCTTATGTACTGTAGGTTTTAACCCTGAACATAAATTATCTACACACGAATCTTATAACAGAAAATAAGCAATGGTAAGAGCATAGAACATAAAATAGATAAACATAGATATTTTCCCCTGGATCCCAAATTGGGAAGACCAGCTTGATTTTTCATTATTTAATTTTAGTGTTACAACACATATATATACATGTCGAAGCATACATAAACTCCAATCCATTAACCCTCGATTAGAACATAACCCTAGTTCCCTTAACCGGATCTACAAAATACCAGGGGCCGAAAACCATCGTACCCCAAAACCATGTGCAAATTCATGCACAAAACATGGGTGGGTCCGCCTATGAGTGGGTTCGCACACCAAAACAATTTTCGCCGGGGTGCTACCCCGAACCCCAAAAGTGGGGGCTGCTTCCCCCTTGTGACCCCCCTGCTGTGCCCAATGCAATGTACAACACATGGGGCTAGTTGTGGAAAGAATATAACAAGTACCCAACATTCTCCCACTTTTTGTTTTCTTTCCACAGGGGGCCACAGGAGAGCTTAGTCATTGGGCCAATTATTCAACACCAATTGTTTCTCTACACCAAGAGAACTTCTGAGTGCTCACAGACTTCATCAATGCATCTGCAACATTCTTCAAAGTGTCCACCTTTACCAGCAACACTCTTTTATCCCAAACCATATCTCTAACAAAGTGATATTGAACATCAATTTTCTTTGTCTTTGAATGATAAGCATGGTTCTTAGCCAAGAAAATTGCACTTTGGCTATCACAGTCTATCCTTATAGCTTGCTGTACCAACCCCATACTTGAACACAATCTGTGCAACCAAACTACTTCCTTGCTTGCATGAGTGGCTGCTATGTATTCTGCCTTTGTAGTTGAAAGAGCCACTACAGACTGTCTTTTAGTCATCCAACTGACTACGCCTCTAAATACGCTAAACATATACCCACTTGTAGATCTTCTCTGGTCTAGATCTCTAGCCCAGTCTGCAACAACAAAACCATGAATGTCCAACATTCTTTCCAATCCTGGTCTTTCCTGGTAGCACAAGCCATAATCACTAGTGCCACGTAAATATCTGAAAACCCGCTTCACTGCCGTCTAATGCTCCTTCCCTGGGTTTGACATAAACCTGCTCAATACTCCCACTACATGTGCAATGTCTGGTATAGCAAAAACCATTGCATACACCAGGCTACCCACTACACTTGCATATGGAACATGGGACATATTATCCTCTTCCTCTTGTGTCTTAGGACACTGTTCAGCAGACAACTTTACACCAACAGGAATAGGAACCCTCATCGGTTTACTATCTTACATATTGAACCTCTACAATATAGTCTCGACATACTTCCTCTGGTTTAACAAGAGCTTCCTCTTTTCCTGATCTCTCTTAATTTCCATGCCCAAAATATAGTTTGCAGCACCAAGATCCTTCATGTCAAAATTGGAGAATAGTTGGGTCTTCAAATCTTGGATAATTTCATTGTGATTTCCAATCAACAACATATCATCCACATACAAGACCAAATAAATAACATGGTCACCAATTAATTTAAAATAAACACAGTGATCCTCCTTGCATACAGTGAAGGCAGAATACTGTATATGCGTATAAATTTCTAATACATGCTCCAAGTGATTGCTTTTTTACTTGTCTGAAGACTTCTTCAACACCGCATACCGATTCTTTCTTACCCTTCACCATCAAGGCTTCGAGGTTGCTTCATGTAGATCTCCTCTTCTAGATCCCCATGAAGAAATGTTGTCTTCACATCCATACCCATTCTCAAAATCAAATATAGCGACAGCAGATAAAAGTAATCTAATAAGAAATACAACCTTGGCATAACGGGAAAGAATGTCACCAAAATCATTCAAAAAAGCCTTTTAGGGAGCCAACCTTTCTACCAACCAAGCTTTGTATTTCTCCACCTTGCCTTCTACATTCATATTCTTCTTAAACACCCATTTGCTCCTGATGGGCTTCCTTCCAGCCGGCAACTCCACTAGATCCCATGCCTCATTTTTGTCCAAGGATGCCATTTCATCAACCATGGCCTCCTTCCAAAGTTTTCCATCCTCTGAATCTACTGCCTCCCTGACAGTTCTGGGATCATCATCAGTTATAGTTAAGGTAAAACATAAATAGAAAGTAGATGGACTATACCTTTCCGGTTGCCTTCTTTCTCAAACTGATCTTCTCAAAGTTGGAGTTTGTAGCTCTTCCTCTTCTGAATCTTCTTCTGTTGTAGAGTCTGAGTCATCCTCCTTTAGATCAAACTCTATCTTCTCAGGTTCCTTTGGTATGATTTCATGTTTAACAACATCTTTCACCTCTCTAAACACCACATCTCAGTTGTACACAACCTTCCTTGTTTCTGGGTTCCAGAGCTTGTAACCCTTTAAACCATCCTTATACCCAATAAAGATGCACCTTTCAGATTTATTATCCAACTTGGTCCTTTTCTCCTTTGGAACATGTACATATGCATCACACCCAAATACCCTTAGATGTGAAAGAGAGAGTTTCTTACCAGTCCATACCTCATGTGGAGTCTTATCCTCCAACGCTGATGAAGGTGATCTGTTAACCAGATAGCATGCAATCTCCACTCCCTCTGCCCAGAATTCTTGTCCTAACTCGGTACCAATGAGCATGCTTCTTGCCTTTTCCATCAATGTTCTATTCATTCTTTCTGCAACTCCATTTTGCTGAGGTGTGTATGGAGTAGTCTTCTATCTTGCTATACCACACTTCTTACAGAAATCTTCAAATTCCTTCTTGCAGAACTCCCCACCATTATCTGTCCTCAGCTCCTTTATCTTCTTCTCTGTCTTGTTTTCCTCCAGAACCTTAAATTCTTTAAATTTTTCAAAGACTTCAGATTTATTCCTCAAGAAATATATCCATGTATTCCTTGAGAAGTCATCTATGAATGAAAGATAGTACACATACTTTCCCAGTGATAGAACTGACACAGGTCCAAACACATCAATGTGCACAAGATTTAATATCTTGTTCGACCTCTTAGCACCAGAAAGAAAACTCACCTGATTCTGCTTCCCATATACACAATGTTCACAGAAATAGAAATCCAAAAAGAAATTAGGCATACCTTCTACCATACCATTTCTATGTAGTATTCGAAGGCCCTTCTCTCCAATATGTACAAGCCTTTGATGCCATAGCATGGTCTTTTCTCCAAAGATAGCTAGGCTTTCCACTCCACTTTCAGGAACCACAGAACTGTTACACCCATCAATAACAGTGCTACCTTGTATCTTGTACAGATTTCCAATCTGAATTCCCCGCATTAATACCAGTGATCCCCGAACCATCTTGAAGGAATCTTTCTCGAACACTGTTTTTACACCTGCATCATCCATCTTGCTTACAGAAATTAGATTTCTGGCCAATGAAGGAATATGCATAACACCAGGAAGTGTTCTAATCATTCCACCTTGCAGCTTTAGCTTTACCTTTCCATGTCTGACGATTCTGGCCTTCCTATCATCCCCTAGAAAGACATCACCACCATCATATTTCTCATAGTCGCAGAACCACTCCCTATAGGGAGTGAAGTGAAAAGATGCACATGAGTCAATCAACCATGACTCATGATCTACATGTGTATTTTAAGAAGAAGCCAAATACACATCCCCACCTTCATCCGAGGTGGTTTTTTCCTCTGCAGAAGGAGCATCATCAGATCCCTTTCCTTTCTCAAGAGCTTTAGATGTGCATTCCTTTTTCTAGTGCCCTTCCTTTCTGTATTTCCAGCACACCTTTACAAACTTTCCAGGAGATTTAGATCTCCCTATAGATTTAGATCTCCCACTTGAAACATTATTCTTGTTTCTGTTTTGGAACCTTCCTTGTACAGATAAGGCATCTCCATTTTGACCCTCCATATTTCTCCATCTCATTTCCTTCAACAGCAAGGCTGAGGCAATGTCATCAAAATTCAAGGTAGTTGTATTGCTACCTATTGCAATAACCAGACTGTCCCATGAGTCTGGTAGATAACACAACAAACTGATGCACTTATCTTCATTTGAGATTATAATATCAACAGATGACAGCTAACTTACCACAGTATTGAAGGCATTCAGATGCTCCGTCACTGATTCTCCATCCTTCATCCTCAGGTTATATAGATTTTTCCACAGGAACAACTTATTCACCAGAGACTTAGATTGGTACAAAATCCCAAGTTTTTCCCACAAATTCTTTGCCGTAGCTTCCCCAGATACATTCAACAATACTGAATTTGACACACACAACTCTATTGTGCTCTTAGCCTTCCGATCGAGTTTCTTCCAGTCTTCATCTAACATTGTCATTGGTTTAGTACCTGGATCTACCGCGATCCATGGATATTTATCCACCAACACATCCTCCATCTTGAGCTTCCATAACTCAAAACTCTGAACATTAAATTTCTCGATCTCTATCTTCCCGCCGCTCGCCATCTTCTTTCACAGCAATAATCGATCTTGCAGATCTCCCACTAAACAGGGTCTACCTCAGGCCCAAGCAAAAAACCCTCAGCAGCAAAAGCGTCCCCTTGAAGCTGAAACAGATCTGATACCAAATGTAGGTTTTAACCCTGAATAGAAATTATCTACACACGAATCTTATAACAGAAAATAAACAATGGCGAGAGCATAAAACATAAAACAGATAAAAACAAAGATTTTCCCCTGGATCTCAAATCAGGATGACCAGCTTGATTTTTCATTATTTCCTTTTAGTGTTACAACACATATATATACATGCCGAAGCATACATAAACCCTAATACATTAACCCTATATTGGAACATAACCGTAGTTCCCTTGACTGGATCTACAAAATACCAGGGGCCAAAAACCATCGTACCCCAAAACCATGTGCAAACTCATACACAAAACATGGGTGGGTCTCCCTATGAGTGGGTCTGCACACCAAAAAGAATTTCGGCAGGGCGCTGCCCCGAACCCCAACAGTGGGGGTTGCTTCCCCCCTTGTGACCCCCCTACTGCGCCCAACGCAACGTACAACACGTGGGGCTAGTCGTGGAAAGAATATAACACATTCCCAACATGTACTAGAAACCGTAACCAGAAACCCTAAGCAGAAAAATTACTGACAAGCCCTAGGTCAACTTACACAAGTTAAACTTGCATGGACATAGATTGAAGATCTGCAATCCATTTAACTATTCTAACAAGGTGATATTACAACACTAGATCCATCCAATTAGCATTCATGTTCATAGTGAAACACATATGCAACCGATCCAATCATAGGTATTATAAATCATAAGAATGAAACATAAATCATACGCAGACATAGATCACAGAAACATATTCAGATGCATTTAGTAGTCAAAGTTATGAAAAACATATATTTACTCATCATACATTCTTAGAAACCTTTTATAGTCCAGAAAACCCTTAAAATTCTTCAAATCTACCTGTGCACAGAACACGCACACAACCAGCGAGGTCTGCACACAATAAGAATAAGGTCTTCGTACACACAACCAATAGTAGAATTTTTGGCATAGATGCTTACACATATTCTCTTCAGAGCTCAACCATTCATCAAAGCTTACAAAAACTTCTCTATCTGACTTGATCTAGACTTCTACTTATACCTTTCACTTGTGCTAATACTATGGTCCTCAAATCATGGTTTGAGACCCCTAGTTTACCCATTATCCCAATTACAATGCATGAAGGAAATTTTACCCACCCTAAAGCCCCTTGACTCTTCATAGCGCACTGCGCAGGACTTAAAACTACAAAAATTACTATCACTTAGCCCCAAAAATGCGGTCCTAAGGGAGTGTTCTCCAATAGTCCCACAACACAATCTTGTGAGTTTTCCTAAGTCATAGAGCCATTAGATTCTTCATATTCATATTTATATCCTTAGTGGTGGACCGTGGTGATAAAGGGTGCAAGGATTCCTGCACTCTTATCAATAGCACTTTGAGCCGTGTTGACCAACTTTTTAGAGGTAAGCCCCTTTTCTGCAAGGTTGATGCTCTAGTACATCTAGCTGAGACCTTGAATCTTGACGACCTTAAAACACCATTCTCACTAAAAAAAATATGAAAAAATAAAATTAAATGTGAGAGAGAGATAATAATTAAGCTAAAAAGGTGGCAATTAAGCACTTAGAATACACGTAATCATGGTGCTCATCATAATGTAGCAAAGAGAAGAATGGTCTTCCTAGTGGGAGATCGAGATCATATTGTCTCGAGTCTCCATAGGAAGGAGACTCCATATGATATGTGGAAGGAATTAAAATATCTATATCATAATCGTAGCGACCATAGGAAGTTGGCAGTAAAAGACAACTTAAGGAAGATAAAAAAGTAGAAGGGAGACATGATCCAAAAATACTTGAAAATTTTCACTCAATGTCAAGATGAGCTTGGAAGTGTGGGGATAATTGTTGTCATAGATGATTTGGTGAGCCTAGATCATTTAGGTCCTCCCAAGAGCTGCTATAGCTAACAGGACTATATGAATGGGATGGAGAAACTATCATATTTGGAGCGACTATGGTCTGATCACGCACAAGAAGAAATTTGTCGAAGCCCCAAGTATGGATCCTCATTAAAGACTAATGATGATGAGAGTTGGGCCTTGGTTTGAGAGGAAAAGAAAGGAGAAGGGAAGGTGTCCCATTCCAAATCAGAGTCTGGAAAGGTAGCTAAGTAGTGATACTTGTCAAAAGAAAAATGTTTCAACTGTCATGAGAATGGAAAATATGCCACAAATTGTCCCCAAAATAAGACCAGCAAGAAGGTATATGAGGAAGAAATAGGTGGAGCACTTGCTTCATAGTTCAAGTCAGCTTTCACTGTCATCGCATGCATGGTTTGATCAGTGATGGGTTATGTTTAGTACTTGGGTACTGGAGCTTCATTCCATATGGCCGACAACAAAAAAAAATTCAATATCTTGGATGAGAAGTATCTCACAATCCACATCAAGATGGGTGATGACGGGAGGTATAATGTTATTGGTGTGCATACAATTACCTTTCAGATGGATTTAGGTAATCCACTCACATTAAAATATGTCATGTATGCTCCTAGTTTAAAGAAGAATTTGGTTTCTGCTACCATGTTGCAAGATCGTGGCTATGACATGATCTTCAATGCATGAAAGGAATTCCTTCATCACAAAGCCATGGGACATGTTAAAAATATTGGGGTTCAAGTAAAGAATCTCTACAAACTAGATGTAGAAGACTACGCAACATTGAGCATGAATGCAAAGAAGGTGGAGAGTCAATACATCGGTGAGTTATGGAACAAGAGGTTGGGCCATATACACCACAACGCTTCGACGATCACGCAACATATTTCTAAAGGACTTCTAAAGGGTGCACTTGCATAGACAGATACATGCAAATGGTGTATATTTGGGAAGTATACGAAATCCACCTTTCACGATAAGGAAATTTGACCCAAGGTGATCCTTTGGAGAGTTTACTCGGACATGTGTGGACCGTTCTCAACAGATTTCAAAACAAAACACAAGTATTATGTGAATTTTGTTGAGGATTTTTTAAAAAAATGTTTGGTTTTGCTCATGCAGGAGTAATATCAGTAATTCTTCATCTTTTATGAGTTCAATGAACTTGTCAAGAAGATGGAGGGAATATGGTGAAGGCTTTGAGGAGTGACAATGGTGGAGAATGCATTTCTAACAAACTCAAGAGATTTTGTGCCTCTGAAGGAATTCAAAAATAATTGATAGAACCTCATAATGCACAACAAAGTGGGTTTATAGAGAGAAATAACAAAATTATTGTGGGAGAACCACAAGTTATGTTTCATGCTAAAGGCCTACCGTTTCATTTGTGGGCACATGCATGCAATACAACAATATTTGTGTAGAAAAGAAGTCCTGATCACATACTTGTTATGAGTAAACCATAGGAGGGTTTTTCAGATAAGAGACCAGATGTGTCATATTTTAAAATTTTTGGTTCATCTGTTTATTTCCATGTAACCAAAGATGCTACAAAGAAGCTAGAGCCAAAAAAAAAATTTGGGATATTTTTGGGGTACACTAATACACTTCAAAACTATCAATGATACTTTCGATCACACAGGATGATAGTGGTCAGAAGATATGTGAAATTTGATGAAGACAAATCCGTGTGATTGGCCCTTGAGATGGATCTCGAGTTTCATGTAGTTGAAGAGCTCTTATCTCTAAAGAATTAACTTAAGGATGTGAAGCAACCACAAGAAGAGGTAGAAGGAGTGGTAGAATCCACTCATGTAGAGACATGCACCGGAGATGGAAGGAAGCACACTAGAGAGGGTGACATATTATTTTTGGATGTAAGAGATAATGTGGGAGCACCCACATCACCACATAGGCAGAGAAGGTCCCCAGAGAATTATATTAGATAAATGGCTCTTATGAGTGAAGGTATTGAGATATAAAGATCCTCTTCGAGGAAGAAGTGCAGCAATGAGTTTGGGCTGATGCCATAGTTGAGGAGTATGACTCTACTATAAAAAAAGGGAGAATGCACTAATACTAAAAAAACAATAATTGAACACTGTAGCAAGGAAGAAATAATGTAAAAGCACCGTAAA
This sequence comes from Pinus albicaulis, assembly GCA_034641835.2. Classification (NCBI taxonomy): domain Eukaryota; kingdom Viridiplantae; phylum Streptophyta; class Pinopsida; order Pinales; family Pinaceae; genus Pinus; species Pinus albicaulis. The sequence goes on along the minus strand of JAXQQM020058666.1, from coordinate 21,386 downwards.
AATGTACAGAATAATTGAGCCATTTTATTATATTGGAGGTAGAATGCAAGTACAAGATTTCTCAAAATATGAGACACTAAAGCCAAAGTGATTGCCTATAATGACCCTAAATTTCTCCCATTAGAGGGGTTTTGTAACTACTGATTGTTAGGGGAAAATACTGTATTGTTCCTACTGGAAATGCTGGGGCAGGAACTGTTGGAAAATAAGAAAATGTAGATCTTGCAGTTCTAAAGCTCCAATGGTTCTCAAAATTGAGATCCAAGCTCTACGATGGATACCCAAGATAACCCAGAAAGGGATTTCTAGATCCATGAATATAGGAAAATTACCCTGTTAGGGCTGCACTATACAATTACTGGGTGTGCAGATATACTAAATAATTTGAACAAAGATGGCTGCAATAGGATGCACAATGAGATGTATGCAAGAAGTGTTGATCCCTTCCGTAGATCCTCAAGCTAGTAGCTCAAGATCTAGCTCCTCTATCCTTCTCAACTGATTACAACAACTATTAAAAAAATGCTACCAAAAAATGTGCTATCAAGGGTGAAGGCTCTATAGCCTGATTTTGGATGCTGCAATGTAGCTCAAGAATGATTGAAATAGTATGCCAAAGGTGAAGGAATAGTCTGTCACAAGATTTCCATTTCACATAATGGAGACTTCCCTCGTGCAATACCTTGGGGAATTGTTGCTGCATAGGGCTGTGTAATGCTGGCCTAAATTTCAGATATGAATATACAACTCCTGTAATGTTGAACATGAAGAACAAGGTGAAAGGATGAATCCTTCACCGATTTCCTAGCTGAAATGCTAGAAACAACCACCTCCTCTCAAACCCTTGAGCGCCTCATTATCTATTTGATCCCGTCCAGGAATACCGTCAGTGGTTGAGTGGTTTTGACTCATGGTATTGATAAAGGCCATATATATTTAAGGAGAAGAAAATGTGTAAATTAAAGAATCCTACATCCATCTTAATTGTACATCTCGAAGCACTAAGGCTTATCAAATCTATTGGGATTCAAAGTCAAGATTTATCTAGGTTGGTTTACTTTTCTCTCTTTTAAATAAGCCATATTCCACACAAATACTATAGGTTGTCAATACCATAGGTGGTAGTAATATTAGTTATTATTATTGTTTATTTTTATTTTGACAAAATTGAAATGCTTACATTACAACACATTACTCTTTTTATTTTATTTTTTATTTTTTATTTTTAAATTTAATTTCCCTTATTGAAGACATTTTATTTAAGTTTAATAACATTTTATTTATCATCTATAGTTAGTTAGATTTTAATAAATAATAATATATGAAAAATAAATAGATAAATTTAATTTAAATAAAAGATTGTATTAATTTCTTAATAATTATTTTCATAAATATAATTAAATAGAAGTAATAATACTAAAATTCTATTAAGATAACTAGTAATCTAAATTTTATTTTGACACAAATATTCCTCTAATCACTAAAATTAATAGTATATTGTGAATCATTTCCTTTTACCTCTAATACAAAACAGTACAAAAGAGGATTCCAATGAGGATTCCTTGATAATACTATTGACCCTATAAAAAAATAAAAACTTATTAGGAGACTAGTTAAAGTTAATTAATAATAAATTGTGAATCCTTTCCTTTTACCTCTGGTACAAACTAGGCTTGATCCAATGACGATTTCTTGATAATAGTATTCAGCCAAAGTAGAGAAGGGTAAAAAATAAGAATTTATTGGGAGAATAGTTAAAATTATTGAAAAACATAGACAAATAAAGTAGACATTACCATGGATTGAAGAGGTGCAGGGCTAATCCCACAGAGAGCTGTGATTTCCTTTTTGATATTTAGAGGAGGACCCTTGCATGGAATTTTTTTTCTTTCCATCTCTTTTAGCAGTGAGTGTTTTGGATCCATTAAAAAACGCTTTTCTCTTCCCTTTCTCCGAGGAGTTTGAGTAAAACCCACAATATGTATAACATCTCATGAATTAGGGTTAAGAGACCTGCTGAAAATAATTATTTCAGAAGCTTTTTTATGCTTTTATGTTGGTACCTAGGTAGGTGATAAAATTGATTCATTTCCTCCCTTAATACTGGATCTCCACACATTACAAATTCAGATGAAGGAATCTGAATTTCTAATATGTGGAGATGGAGTGTCAAGTGAGGAAATGAAGCAACTTCATTACCTAGCATAAACAACTTCTCTAAAAATTATTAGCAGAAAGTCTCCTTAACCTTCCTCAAGATGTCACAGATATTGTAGGTTTTACTCAAACTCTACATAGATGTGGAAGAAAAAAATGTTTTTTACTGGTTTCAAAATACTGACCCCAGCTAGAGAGTGAACACTCTTTTATGATTAGGAAACGATTCACAATTTACTGGTTTCAAAACACTCTCTCAGCAAAGTTATAAAGAAACGATTCACAATTTACTATTCATTTTAGTGATTAGATGAATATTTTTGTATATTCATTTGTGTGGAAAAAAGAAACTGATATATCAAGTTATGATTTGGAAGAGGCATCCAATACAGTAATAGAGGGGCGCACTGATTAGTCTCATGATAGCATTTCGATGATAACAAAACGTTAACATTAGCATTAACGAACAACTCCAGCTCTGCTAACTCGACCATTAACGTTAACATTAGCATTAACGAACAACTCCAGCTCTGCTAACTCGACCATTAACGTTAACATTAGCATTAACGAAACTCGACCAATGGTAGTTGTTTTTTGTTGCATTACCGCATTGAATTGTTTTTAGTTGCATCGTTTTGCAGATTTCAACCAGATTTCAACCAGATCGAATACTGTGCAGCCTACTCACGCCGCAAACTTTCACGTCAAATTTTAGTCGATCTCTGTGCCTTGTGTGAAAAAGCCGAGAGATGACAGTCGAATTGGTAAAGATTTTGACAAAGGACAGAGAGATGTTCAAAGTCCGCTAAAGATTTTGAGAAAGGACAGAGAGATGTTCAAATTCCGCTAAAGTTGTGTGGCCGGTGATTCAAGTGAGATGCACTCTCTCCAGTACTGAATGGAATGTGTTGGAACTCAAATCTATGACAAAATTTTCTGTTGATGCAAACATAACATCACAACACGGTACTGAATGGAATGTGTTGGAAGGCTATTGAGAATGTGATTCGATTTGCTTGTAGATCGTTCATTCTATGGGCATTCTGATAGCCATAATGAAAGACGCTGGCTTTAGACGGATGTAAGATGCATATTAATATAGAATTTTTTAAACATTTATATAAATTTTACAGTTTAAAGTGCTAAAAGGGCATTGGGCCTTTTTATCCAACCCAATCCTCTCTACAATTATTCGTATAGGAATTATAAGAACCAAAAGATGAAATTGACGCAAATTTCCTAGAATCAATTATATTTATGTTAGATAAATAATTATTCAATAAATTATCTCAATATCAAAATTTTAGGAAATAAAAAAATATTAGATAACAAATTGAACATTTGTATAGAAAAGTGACTTGGCAATTATTATAAGGTCAATAAGTATAGATATAATGTTCAAATGGTTCAATACAATAATGGAGCATTTTTCCAATTAGTGCATGCATGGGAGGGTCACTATATCTTAATGGGATGGTAAATATGATAGGGTAAGTGGCTATAAACACCCACAATATTTATGATGGGATATAATACACACCAGATGGATTGGTGAAGTGATGGGAAAATGTGGCCTTGGAATGAACTAGCCCTATAGCCTAAAGTAGATGGGGTGGGGTTCCTATATGACTATGAAAGAAAGACCCACTAGTCAATGAGTGGAGAATGAAGAACAATTCACACACACTTATGATAACTTTTCTATTACATAAACATAAAATCAATTCCAGATAAAAAATAATGGTAATTTTATTTGAAATAAGAAAATTACAGTAAATAAATTAGAAAAAATGACTATGCCTAAGGGGAGAATTACATAATTATTGAAGCATCCTTTTAGGATTCTCCCTCACTTAAGACATAAATGTTTTCCAACAATAAAATAGTAGAAACAATAAAACTCCAAAATAAAAATTAGTGGAAATATAAAAATACATATAAAAACATAAACATTGAAATTTACAAAGTGAAAGAATATGCTTAGTAAAAATCTAACTTCAAACCTAAAAGATTCGAGCATCCCTACATCCATAAAAACATAAATGAAATAAAATGTAATAAATCTAACTTGAAACATGACTACAAAATATTTGAAATAAAATGTGACTTATTTCTCATGGTACTACCTGACCTTTTTTATATACAAAATATATCAAGGAACTATATGAAACTAATACATGTGGGATAATGTCATTTCACTTTGTTATAAAATAAATGTTTAAAATCTTATTTAGCTGATGATGAATGAGGAATTTATATGTTTTACATAAAATTAGAGTTTGTTTTCACGTAATCTAAACATTATTAATTCACAAAGAAACACATTCTAATTTTATGGGTGCTTCTACATTCAAAATAAGGTTAATTATATCTTTTCTAAGCCAAGAGAAGCTAACAACATTTTTATAATTTTATTTCTACAATTTATTAATACATTTAAAAAAGAGTAGTCCCTATTTCAAGACAAGAAAAATTGATAGACGGTAGTGTAAGTTATGAGACTGTTAAGGTTACATGCCCCAAGAGGATGGGTCATCTTTCCTTGGATGGTGATTTAAAGAAAATTAAACATGACTAATGAACTCATTATTCCTCTTTGATAATAAGATCAATTTAATATCAAAGTGAGTTTGATTGGGGATTTTCTATATCCATGTTCTAAAATTTTAAATTGTCCCACAAAATATTAATGAAATTTCAAATAAATTATAGAATAGAGTAATCCAATTCACAATAGTTCTATACATTCTTATATATATTACCAACCCATTCCATGATGAAATATAGGTAAGAAGACATCCTGGTATAGATAACAACTTTGTACACTCTGTTTCTTTCATGTATACAATTATAAATAGACAATGTTAGAATTTTTACTATGTAACTATGGACTAGACATGATACTAGCAGATTAATGGTTATCTAATACAAATGATTGTTTTTCATCATGGTGATAACTGTTTTTTCACACTCTCACTCGGAATCCTACCTCAGGTTGTCATATTGTTTAACAACCTTTTCTTTCCTTTAGATGGTATGTTATTTAAGTGTTGTGGAAAAAAATTAACAAATATTTATATGTGCATTTTATTATATGAAAGCAACTAAATAATGATTGCACAATGATAAAGCTAACTTAACTATAGCCTTGACCCCTTTTATATGAGGGTTCATGATATTTTGATTTCCTTATTCCTAGATTATCTTAATTAATGTATATTTAATTTTTATACATAACATTTCCTTTTCTCTGAGGAAAATATTTTTCCTAAAATTGTAGGTAACCATGGATATTGTGGTAGGTTCTTCATTGCTCACGAATTGAATCATTTTTCTCTTGTGGAAATGATAGCTTATATTTCCACTACACCTTGTCCTTCATTATTCAATTTACTAAGTGTTATTTGATGCTTTCCTAACATATTTTTTGAAAAAAATAAAAAAATTTGAAAATGTTATGGATGACACTTGTTTCAATTAGTTTGAAACAATAAGCTACTCGAATTATTTTCTTGATAATTGGATATGGTCCACAGATTTGATTCTAGCTTGTTTGTTCATTATTGTTTTAATGATAGTTGTTTGTAAGGTTGAAGATTGACATATATCCAATCTCTTTAGCTAAATTATCTTTAGGATCTATGTTTGTAGTCTTGTTGTTTCATATGGTTTCATGTAATATATATATATATTTTTATTTTATAAACAATTTTTTGTTCCCCTGTAGTTTATGAAAAAAATTTTGTACCACCATTCTTCTAGATGTAACCATTTAGACCATTCAGAGTGCTTGTTTGTTAGAAAATAGGTAAGATATGCTTCCAAATATTTATAGATAATTTCAAATTTCACATTTATCTAGCCTGGTAGGATGAGCTCAAGTTGAGATATGTACCAATTTGTTTGAAGAACTACGTCTTAAATTTTCCCTTAAATTTTCCATCTTGATCACTAATAATGATCTTTGAAAACTCATGCAATTTGTAAATGTTTGAAAAAAGTATTTCATCAATTTTTTTTGAGAGTATGTACTTTTTATACCCATGAATTGTGAATATTTGGGGATTCAATCCCTATAAGGATTTTAACCTTCCATTTCACATGGCTACCCCATCAAGGAAGTCCGTCACTATTTCTTATCATTTCTAGTTTGGGATGTGCACTAAGTTGAGCAATCATGGTCTCAAACTCTTTCTAGTTTTGTTTCTTAAGAATTTACTATAATTTTCCCCATATTTTTAAATTTATTTAGACATCCACTTTCAAAGAAATGATTAGCATATATTATAGTAGGTTTTGTAGAATCCCACATGTGCAATTGCTACTGAGACATGACACTCCCTAAAAACATTAATTTTGAATTTGAAGTAGGACCTAGATATATTCATCCCTTATACCAAAGGATTCCATTTCTCCATTTGAGTTTTGAATTTTGAATAAGACTATTGATTAGGCTACATATATTGGGATTCTTCTATGGAAATATAGTTGATATTGTAAGTAATGATGGGTCTTCATCCTTTTGTTATAAAGCATCAATTGCAGAACTGTCCTTTTCCATCTTATGGAGTTTTTATATTTTATCCAATAGTTTTTTTTGTTTTTTTCATATATTGTTTTATGTTGTAAAATTTTTTGTAGGTTATTTTGATCCCGCCTATAATATATTTTTTTCATTTGGTTACGGTATGCATGATAGAAAACATCTTTTTATCATATGTTGACTTCAAAGGCTCCTTCTTTTTTAATTTTATGCTATCAAAAGTTATGGGATGACCATCGTGCATTAGTACAACTCTTAATTAAAACATGAAAGCATCACATTCAATTACAAAAGGTTTTGAAAAATCAGGGGTTGATAACACCTATGTTGAAAACATAACTTTATTTAATATTTAAAAACATTGTTATGCTTGATCATCCCATATGAACCAATTTTTCTATAAAATATTTCTGTGAGGAACAATTATTTGGGCATAATTTGAAATAAATAGAAGGTAATATCTAGTCAATGCTAAAAATCATCTTAATCTATAGATGTTAGTTGGTTTAAGTTATTCTTTTATTTCCTTCATATTATTGGGATATACCATTAATAATTCTTTGGATATTATTTGTCTAAGATATACTACTTCTTCTTTTACAAAACTTCATTTAGACATATTTGCATAAAATGTTGGCAATATGATGCAGAGTGTTGTCCTCGATGGAAACCTACTTGATAAAGTTGATGGCAACCTATTTGATGAAGTTGTTATTGATGGAAACCTACTTGATGAGTTAAGGGGGACATTGTTGGCAATGTGATACAATGTATTGACTTTGATGGAACCTGCTTGATGAAGTTGTCCTTGATGGACATGATGTATAGATCCATTCAGAAGTAGCAGAAGAAAGGAATTCAGAAAGTGCCAGAATAATGTTGAACAAGGTATGCCACAAGGCATACACGGTTTTATTAAGTAGAAGCCACGTATGTATGTGGAAATGAACGTGCCAAGTAGCGTATGCAAATTTGCGCTCTATTTTAAAAAACCAGGGGGTATTACCATGGTATTGGCCCAAAGTATTGAGCGCCTGATTATCTATTTGATCCCGTCCAGGAATACCGTCAGTGGTTGAGTGGTTTTGACTCATGGTATTGATAAAGGCCATATATATTTAAGGAGAAGAAAATCATAGTGCAAGAGGTGTGCAAGTGTCTGGGCATTAATGAATACTTCACTCTGAAGTATATCTGCATGGTTGAACTCTATTCTTAATTGATAGATCTAAATCTATGATGAACCTATGAATATGATGAAGGTTCAGGATCTCTAGATCTAGAAATGATGAATCTCTAGGAAGATCTGAAAAGAAGTAATGAAGACGTGGCACAAATCTGGTGAAGAAATAAAAAAAATTTGGGTAAGTTCATAGATCTGATCTGTTCTGCAAAGTTTATCTTTTATAGATCTATACGCAGGTTCGTTTCACGAAAATCACATGTATACGTGGGTCTCATGAAATAAAAGCGCATATGGGAAGTTAGGGTTTTCGTATAAAATACACAGATGTATACACGGGTTCGTTTCATGACAAGCACGTGTATACGCGTGTCTTATTAGATGAAAGTGTGTATGGTATTTGAACTAATGATTTCTCAAGGTTGAATGTGTTTCTGCATGTCTATTCTGAAGTCTGGGTTATCTTTGATATTCTGGTTACAATGGTTTCACTGTTCTGTTTGAAGCATTGGGCGAAGTATATTTGTTGATAAGTGAAGGGTTGTGTTGAAGCTGTTTGATCCAGTTTGAAAATTGATGAAACGTGGTTGGCAGTAGTGCTCAGGGTTGGAGCCTTCACTAAGGGGGTAGTAGCTCCCTTCCAGTGGTAGCTGGTAAACGAGAGCAGGGGGTAGTAGCTCCCTTCCAGGTGAGGCTGGTAAACGAGAGCAGGGGGTTGTAGCTCCCTTCCAGGAGAGGCTGGTAAATGAGAGAAGGTTGTAGCCTTCTACAGGTGTGTGCTTGCGTGCTCGTATAAGTCTACGCCAGTACATGATTGTAAGAAGTTTTCTTTATATAATAAATATTGAAGACTGAGACGACGGCAGTGGTGGTTTTCTCCCGACATGGGTTTCCACCTTAAATCCTGGTGTTCATGTGTGTTGCTTATGTGTGATGGTTTATTCAGTTTTTACTGCACATGCTTTCTTCTTAACATCTGATGAATAAATGCACGATTTAAATCAATTACATAATAAGAGCCTGAGAATACCCATTTTCCTTAAGGATATTATAAAATATACTACTTTAATTTATAAAGTAGCGTATGTGTTTGAGAAAAGAAAAGTAAAAGTTTATCAAGCAATGAAATACCGATTCACCCCCTTCCCAGTATTTTTCCCAACAATTGGTACTGAGCAGGTCCTTCGAAAGCTTTAGTCGCAGAAGGAAGATCAAGCAAGATGAGCAATCAAGATGGAACAACATCTATCAAGCCTCCGCTCTTTAATGGAAGCGATTTAATCTTATGGAAAACAAGGATGAGATCCTATCTTCAGTCTATGGGAACAAATGTATAGGCCATTGTTCAACAAGGATATCAATATCCAACTACAATACCAACATATCCGACTGAAAAGATGAATTATGAATCAAATGAAAAATCAGTCAATGCTATAACGGGAAGTCTGACTGAATCTGAATTTGTCAAAGTTATGCAGCTAAATAAAGAAAAGGAAATGTGAGACAAAATCATTGTAAGTTATGAAGGTGATGCAAAGGTAAAAAGTGCAAAACTTCAAACTCTCAGAATTGAATATGAAAATTTAAAAATGCATAGTGATGAGAGTATTGCCAGTTTATTTTTACGTGTTGATGATGTTGTAAATCGTATGAGAAATCTGGGAGAAACAATAACCGATTCTACTTTGGTTGAGAAAATTTTAAGATCGCTAACAACAAAATTTGAGTCAAAAGTTTCTGCTCTTGAAGAAAAACAGGATCTTCAAAATCTTACTATGGTACAACTTCATGGCATTCTAACCGCATATGAAATGAGAAGAGGAGGACCATCTGAAGTCAAAGAGGCTGTGTTCAGAGCTTCTTCAAAATGGAAAGAATTACAAGAAGCAGAAGGATCCGGATATATCTCAGAAGAAGATCAAGAAAATTTTGTAAAGAAACTCCAACCTAGCACAGGACGGTTTAGAGGTAAGCTTCCTTTCAAATGTTTTGAGTGAGGAAGAATTGGTCATTATGCTGCTAAGTGTCCTCATAAAGAAACACCTGCAAAGAAAGAAGAAAAGAAGGAATAAAAAAACATTTAACGCTAGGAAAGTTACTATACTCATGAAGACAAAGAGTGGTTATCCTGATAGTGAGGAAGAATGTGAACAAGATCTTAGACTTCTCATGGCATTTGAATCTAGAGAAGAATGATATACTTTAGATGTGTCTGTAGGACAATGATTTTCTTGAAGAAAACAATCAACCTCAAAATATACTTAGAAGAAAGTAAAAATAATCTTAGAAGAAGAAAGTAAAATAACCATCGAGACTCTGGAAAAGCAGGTTGAAGAGGCAAAGAAACACAATGAGAAATTAGAATGTGAAGTGGTAAGTGTAAGAAAAGAATTTGAGAAAGCAAAGACTCTGAATTTCATATTTGCTAAAGGATCTCAAACCTTAGATGAGATTATCAAGGTACAACGTTCTCCTGTTATAAAGACAGGTCTTGGATATATTGGAGAATCTTCTCAAGCTTCAGCACCAAATTATCTAAAAGCAGCTACAACTAGTTTACAAAATTCTGCCACTCAGCAAGGGAATAAAGAATGATCATCTCAATTCAAAGAACACTAACAGGAATATCTTTCAAAGAAACACCAATCAACAGGTAAATTCAAGTAAAATATTTCATGATCGCAGAAATTTCTTCTTCAATGGACAATGTTTCTCATGTCACAATTTTGGTCACAAAGTTGTTCAATGTGTTGCATATAAAACCATCATGACAAGAGAAGCGAGAAAGAAAAGGATTGATATTGAAACAAAGAAGAATACCTATAATATTTTTTCTCCTCTTCTAAATGAAGTTGAATGTTCTTATTGCAATAACTTTGGGCATGAAGAATCTGAATGCAAGAGCAAAGTTCAGCCAAAAGAGCATTTTCCTTCAAGTTCCAAAGTATGGAAAAAGAAGGAATTACAGGTTGAAAATTGTGGCATAGCGTTATTTGCAGAAGGTGAAGAAAATCAATGGTACATTGATAGTGGATGTCAAGACACATCACAGGAGCAAAAACCTCGCATATAATGCTCTAGAAAAGGAAAAAGAAAGTTACATTTGGAAATGATACTCAAGTTGTGATTAAGTGGAAAAGGGTCTGCTTCTAAAAGAAAAGGTATAAGTAAAATGATGTCATGTATGTGGATGGATTAAGGCATAACCTATTAGGTAAGTCAAATGTGTGATCAAGGAACTCGAAGTTGTCTCTAGTTCAAAAGAATGTGTGGTACGTGGATCTCGATAATGCATAAAACAATTATAAAAAGGAAAAAAGGACTCTCCAACATGTATGTATCAGAACTCCGCAAAGAACAATGTTACTTGAGTAAATCTTCAGAAAACTGGCTATGGCATAGAAGGTTGGGGCATCTGAGCTTCTCTCAGATCAACAAATCAAGCAGACTTAAAGCTGTTCGTGATCTTCCCAATATTACTCTACCCGAAAATATCATATGCAAATCCTGCCAATTTGGTAAGCAAACCAGAGTACAGTTTAATGCCAAGGAAGGATCATCAAGTAAGCCTCTTGAACTTATTCATACTGACATATGTGGACCCGTGAGGAAAACATCACCACGTGGTGAACAATACTATATCTTGTTTATTGATGATTTCTCTAGAATGTGTTGGATTGGGTTGCTTAAACACAAAGATGAAGCATTTGAAAAATTTCAGATCTTCAAAGCACTGGTTGAAAATGAATTAGATCTAAAAATCAAGTGTCTTAGATCTGATCGAGGAGGAGAATATACATCAAATGAATTCTTTGAATTTTGTTAACAACATGGCATAAAAAGACAGTTCACTATAGCCGACACTCCACAACAAAATGGCGTAGCAGAAATAATGAATAGAATAGTTCAACAAATAGCTACAACTATGCTTGATGATTCCGGAACACCTGACACATTTTGGGGAGAAGAAGCTCATACAGCGGTAAATATTCTTAACAAGGCACATGTTTGTATAAATAGTGACAAAACTCCATATGAACTCTCGTATGGTAATCCTCCCACTGTGAAGCATTTTAGAGTTTTTGGAAGCAAATGTTTTATCAAAAATAATGATCAAAAACATGGCAAGTTTGAACCCAGAGCAGATGAAGGAATACTTCTTGGTTACTCCTCTAGGAGTAGAGCATCTAAATGTTACAATAAAAGACTTCGGAAGATTATTGAATGTATTGATGTTGTTATTGATGAGTCTCCTGCAGCCCCAAAAGAAGAAAAACAAACAACAAATGAAGACGATGGTGACATATATCCTTCTACATCAATTATCAATGATATAGATAGTGAACCCAATGAAGAACCTGAAGATGATTTATCTGAAAAAGCTCCATCTAGATATGTTCAAAAGAATCATCCAGAATCTCGAATTTTGAGAGATAAGGGATTAGGTGTACAAGCAAGAAGGACTCTTGTGGGATCTTCTAGCTATATAGAATTTATATCCACTATTGAGCCACACAATGTCAATCAAGCTAGCAAAGATGAATGTTGGATTCAAGCCATGAATGAAGAGCTTGATCAAATTGAAAAGAATCACACTTGGGAATTAGTACCAAGACCTCAAGACAAAAATGTCATTGGAACTAAATGGATATTCAAAAACAAGTTAAAGGAGAATGGGGATGTGATAAGAAATAAAGCTAGACTTGTTTGCAAGGGGTATGCTCAACAAGAAGGTATAGACTTTGAAGAAACCTTTTCTCCTGTAGCCAGACTTGAAGCCATAAGAATGTTTCTTGCCTTTTCAAGCTTCCAACAAATCAAAGTTTATCAAATGGATGTTAAATCTGCTTTTCTCAATGGTGATCTAGAAGAAGAAGTTTATATAGAACAACCAGAAGGATTCATTTTGGGAAATGATGAAAAACTTGTTTGTAGACTTAAAAAGGCTCTATATGGTCTCAAACAAGCTCCAAGGGCCTGGTATTATCGTCTTGACAAATATCTTCATCAACAAGGATTTTCAAAGGGGTATACTAATAGTAATTTATACACAAAAACTGAAAATGATAAACTATTGATTGTGGTTGTATATGTTGATGATATCATTTTTGGAAGTAATGAAGAATCTATGAGTCAGAAATTTGCTTCTACTATGCAACAAGAATTTGAAATGTCTTTACTTGGCAAACTAACATTCTTTCTTGGCCTGCAAGTGCATCAAAATATAGATGGCATATTCTTATCACAAGAAAAATACCTTAAGCAAATTCTGAAGAAGTATGGCATGGAAGAATGCAAACCTGTAAGCACACCAATGATAACCGGATGTAATCTCAGTTCTCATGATGATTCTCCCATGGTGAATCAACCAGGCTACATATCTATGATAGGAAGCCTACTTTATCTCATTAGGACTAGACCAGATATTATGCATGCAGCTTGGGATTGTTGGATGATTCCAAGCTAATCCAAAAGAGTCTCATCTTCTCAGTCGCTTTAAAAGAATACATTCAACATTCTTCATATGAACCTGACTTTGTTCTATGTAATATCCAGACAAACATTCTGACTTTCATGCTTAGTATCAGTGCATTGGGCTGGAAATGTTGATGATCAGAAAAGCGCTAGTGGTGGTGCATTCTATATTGGGCCCCAGTTAGTATCTTGGTTCAGAAAGAAACAAAACTCTATTGCCATATCTACAGCAGAAGAAGAATATGTGGCTGCCACATCATGTTGCACTCAAATTCTTTGGATGATGCAAACCTTACAAGACTTTCAAATCAAATGTTCACCTCCTATATCCATTATGTGTGACAATACAAGTGCCATCAGTATTTCAAAGAATACTATTATGCATTCCAAGACCAAGCACATTCCCATCAAATATCACTTCTTACGTGAACAAGTACTTGAACAAAAGGTGAATTTAGAGTATGTTCCCTACAGAGAACAAGTTGCTGATATACCGACCAAACCTCTGCCCAGGGAAGCGTTCGAATATCTCAGACAGAAGCTGGGAGTAGTCTCTGCTATGTAGAAAATCAGAACTGCTTAAATTCAGAAGATTAAATTGGATACGCAGGTTTCCTGAAAGAAATTCGTGTATATACGCGAGTTTATACAAAGAAAACCACGTATGGTTAGTTGCTGACAAATTTTACTTGGGGTCAGCATTCTTCAGCACAGCTGTAGTACTGTTTGGTATCTCTGATGCTGTTTGGTATCTCTGATGATGTTTCAGCTCTTATATTTCTGTTTCATTCTCTGATATTGGGTAAAGATGCCTTGATGATTGAAAGTGTTCAGGTTGCACAAGCTAAGGAGGATTTTTGGTCATATGGAAAGGATGCATTGGATGCACAGTTTCAGGGGGAGCATTAGCCTTGCTGAATATAATGCATTGTTGGCATTATGATGATTCTGAATTATGATCACTCTTGAGGTATTTTTGATATTGGTTATAAAAATTCATATGTGTAATTTGATGAAAAGGCTATGACCTATGATGTAAATTGTAATATTCAGTCATGTAAAGGGCTCGGTCAAATTTGTAAACCCACTTGGTTGGGTAGCTGAGTCAAATAGTGTAAACCCACTAGGTTGGGTACATGAGTCATATATGTAAATCCACTTGGTTGGATCTTTGATATAAGTATGAGTCCTTGGTTGTAGAGTCATGTAATTCATTGAAAAATATGTTTGAAGATTCAACATGAACTCAAGGGGAGCATGGTAACTTCAGTGCACATCAGATCTACAGAGCTCTTCTTTCTACATGAGAAGAAAAACCTTATTTTGGTTTTGATCTGCCCTTTGCCCTTGATGACAAAGGGGGAGAGTAGTATCATGGTGTTTGAATAGGGAGAGAATATCATGGTGCTTGCATATTGATTATAATCAATGTATCTATCTGTTGCAATGATCAAACAACATCATGGTTGCCATCAAGTCCAAAGGCGGAGATTGTTGGCAATATGATGCAGAGTGTTGTCCTTGATGGCAACCTACTTGATAAAGTTGATGGCAACCTATTTGATGAAGTTGTTCTTGATGGAAACCTATTGAACTTGATAGAAACCTACTTGATGAGTTAAGGGGGAGATTGTTGGCAATGTGATACAGTGTATTGACTTTGATGAAACCTGCTTGATGAAGTTGTCCTTGATGGACATGATGTAAATCTGATGTATCTATAGATCTGTTTAGAAGTAACAAAAGAAAGAAATTCAGAAAGTGCCAGAATAATGTCGAACAAGGTATGTCACAAGGCATACGCGGTTTTATTAAGTAGAAGTCACGTATGTAAGCGGAAAGGAACGTGCCAAGTAGCGTATGCAAATTTACACTCTATTTTATAAAACCAGGGGGTATTACCATGGTATTGGCCCAAAGTATTGAGCGCTTGATTATCTCTTTGATCCCATCCAGGAATACCATCAGTGGTTGAGTGGTTTTGACTCATGGTACTGATAAAAGCCATATCTATTTAAGAAGAAGAAAATCATAGTGCAAGAGGTGTGCAAGTGTCTGGGCATTAATGAATACTTCACTCTGAAGTATATCTGCATCATTGAACTCTGTTCTTAATTGATAGATCTGAATCTATGATACACCTATGAATATGATGAAGGTTCAAGATCTCTAGTTCTAGAAATGATGAATCTCTAGGAAGATTTGAAAAGAAGTAATGAAGACCTGGCACAAATATGATGAAGAAATTAAGAAATCTGGGTAAGTTCATAGATCTGATATGTTCTGCAAAGTTTATCTTTTATAGATATATACGTAGGTACGTTTCATGAAAAGCACGTGTATATGTGGGTCTGATGAAATAAAAGCGCATATGGGCAGTTAGGGTTTTCGTATAAAATACACAGATGTATATGCGTGTTCATTTCATGAAAAGCATGTGTATATGCGGGTATTATTAGATAAAAGCACATATGGTATTTGAACTAATGATTTCTCAAGGTTGAATGTGTTTCTGCATATCTATTCTGAAGTCTGGGTTATCTCTGATATTCTGGTTACAGTGGTTTCACTGTTCTGTTTGAAGCATTGGGTGAAGTATATTTGCTGATAAGTGAAGGGTTGTGTTGAAGCTGTCTGATCCAGTTTGAAAATTGATAAAACGTGGTCGGTAGTAGTGCTGAGGGTTGAAGCCTTCAGTAAGGAGGTAGTAGCTCCTTTCCTGTGGTAGCTGGTAAACGAGAGTAGGGGGTAGTAACTCCCTTCCAGGTGAGGTTGGTAAACGAGAGCAGGGGGTTGTATCTCCCTTCCAGGAGAGGCTGGTAAATGAGAGAAGGTTGTAGCCTTCTACAGGTGGGTGCCTGCATGCTAGTATAAGTCTGCACCAGTACATAATTGTAAGAAGTTTTCTTTATATAATAAATATTGAACACTGAGATGACGGCAACAGTGGTTTTCTCCCGACTTGGGTTTCCACCTTAAATCCTGGTCTTCATGTGTGTTGCTTATGTGTGATGGTTTATTCTATTTTTACTGCACATGCTTTCTGCTTAACATATGATGAATAAATGATGCAATGATTTAAGAATCAATTACATAATAAGAGCTCTGAGAATATGCGAGTTTCCTTAAGGATATCAGCGTATATACGCTAGTTTTGTTCTGTAAAGTAGCGTATGGGTTTTGAGAAAAGAAAAGTAAAAAGTTTATCAGTTAGCTCTAAATACTGATTCACCCCCCCTCTCAGTATTTTTCCCAACATAAAACTAATATTCTTCTAGTACATTGAGAAATTGTTGCATATGTTTAAGATGTTCCTTCCATGTTTTACTATAGACTAGCATATCATAAAAGAAAAATAGTAAAAAAATCCTGAAGTATTTTCAAAATTCTTCACGCACGGTGGCTTGGAAGGTCTCTAGAGAATTAGTTAACGCAAAAGGAATTAACTTAAATTCATGATTACCTTCATCAGTATCAAAGGAAATATATTCAATATTATCTAACTTTATTTTGATTTTTTAGTATCTATATCTTCGGTGTAAAAAGGGTATAAGGAAAATTTATTAATCATTATCTTATTCTATCATTTTTAATATACACATAGTCAAAATGATTCATCATTTTTGAAAATTAGAATCACTAGAGAAACATAAGGAATTCCACTCTTTATGATGATATGAAATTTTAAGAGATCCTCGGTCATTCCTTCTATTTCAATTTCTCGATGATGTGGATATCTATATTGCTTGATACTTATGAAGGAAAAACTACAGAAATAAACAAAATTGCAGATATTTAGGAGGAATAACACTTCATTTCATTAAAGAAAACTCACCTGATTTTGCTTCCCATATACACAATGTTCACAGAAATAGAAATCCAAAAATCAATTAGGCATACCTTCTACCATACCATTTCTATGTAGTATTCGAAGGCCCTTCTCTCCAATATGTACAAGCCTTTGATGCCATAGCATGGTCTTTTCTCCAAAGATTGCTAGGCTTTCCGCTCCACTTTCAAGAACCACAGAACTGTTACACCCATCAATAACAGTGCTACCTTGTATCTTGTACAGAGTTCCAATCTGAATTCCCCGCATTAATACCAGTGCTCCCCGAACCATCTTGAAGGAATCTTTCTCGAACACTGTTTTTACACCTGCATCATCCATCTTGCTTACAGAAATTAGATTTCTGGCCAATGAAGGAATATGCATAACACCAGGAAGTCTTCTAATCATTCCACCTTGCAGCTTTAGCTTTACCTTTCCATGTCTGACGATTCTGGCCTTCCTATCATCCCCTAGAAAGACATCACCACCATCATATTTCTCATAGTCGCAGAACCACTCCCTATAGGGAGTGAAGTGAAAAGATGCACATGAGTCAATCAACCATGACTCATGATCTACATGTGTATTTTAAGAAGAAGCCAAATACACATCCCCACCTTCATCCGAGGTGGTTTTTTCCTCTGCAGAAGGAGCATCATCAGATCCCTTTCCTTTCTCAAGAGCTTTAGATGTGCATTCCTTTTTCTAGTGCCCTTCCTTTCTGTATTTCCAGCACACCTTTACAAACTTTCCAGAAGATTTAGATCTCCCTATAGATTTAGATCTCCCACTTGAAACATTATTCTTGTTTCTGTTTTGGAACCTTCCTTGTACAGATAAGGCATCTCCATTTTGACCCTCCATATTTCTCCATCTCATTTCCTTCAACAGCAAGGCTGAGGCAATGTCATCAAAATTCAAGGTAGTTGTATTGCTACCTATTGCAATAACCAGACTGTCCCATGAGTCTGGTAGATAACACAACAAACTGATGCACTTATCTTCATTTGAGATTTTAATATCAACAGATGACAGCTGACTTACCACAGTATTGAAGGCGTTCAGATGCTCTATCACCGAGTCTCCATCCTTCATCCTCAAGTTATATAGATTTTTCCGCAGGAACAACTTATTCACCAGAGACTTAGATTGGTACAAAGTCCCAAGTTTTTCCCACAAATTCTTCGTCGTAGCTTCCCCAGATACATTCAACAATACTGAATTTGACACACACAACTCTATTGTGCTCTTAGCCTTCCGATCGAGTTTCTTCCAGTCTTCATCTAACATTGTCATTGGTTTAGTACCTGGATCTACCGCGATCCATGGATATTTATCCACCAACACATCCTCCATATTGAGCTTCCATAACTCAAAACTCTGAACATTAAATTTCTCGATCTCTATCTTCCCGCCACTCGCCATTTTCTTTCACAGCAATAATCGATCTTGCAGATCTCCCACTAAACAGGGTCTACCTCAGGCCTAAGCAAAAAACCCTCAGCAGCAAAAGCGTCCCCTTGAAGCTGAAACAGATCTGATACCAAATGTAGGTTTTAACCCTGAATAGAAATTATCTACACACGAATCTTATAACAGAAAATAAACAATGGCGAGAGCATAAAACATAAAACAGATAAAAACAAAGATTTTCCCCTGGATCTCAAATCAGGATGACCAGCTTGATTTTTCATTATTTCCTTTTAGTGTTACAACACATATATATACATGTCGAAGCATACATAAACCCCAATACATTAACCCTATATTGGAACATAACCGTAGTTCCCTTGACTGGATCTACAAAATACCAGGGGCCAAAAACCATCGTACCCCAAAACCATGTGCAAACTCATACACAAAACATGGGTGGGTCCGCCTATGAGTGGGATTGCACACCAAAAAAAAAAATTTCCAGGGCGCTGCCTCGGACCCCGAGAGGGCGGGCTGCCGCCCCCCGTGTGACCCCCCTGCTGCGCCTGGCGCAACGTACAACACGTGGGGCTAGTCGTGGAAAGAATATAACACATTCCGATGTACTATAGAACTGTAATGGAAACTCCTGCTAAAAATTATCGATAAAGCCTTAGGTCAACTTATATTGTTAAATTTGCATGGGACATAGATTGAAGATCTCGTAATCCATTTTAACTATTCTTGATACAGATATTACAACACTAGATCCATGCAATTAGTATCTGCTCACAGTGAAACACATATGCAACCGATCCAATCATAGGTATTATAAATCATAAGAATGAAACATAAATCATACGCAGACATAGATCACAGAAACATATTCAGATGCATTTAGTAGTCAAAGTTATGAAAAACATATATTTACTCATCATACATTCTTAGAAACCTTTTATAGTCCAGAAAACCCTTAAAATTCTTCAAATCTACCTGTGCACAGAACACGCACACAACCAGCAAGGTCTGCACACAATAAGAATAAGGTCTTCGTACACACAACCAATAGTAGAATTTTTGGCATAGATGCTTACACATATTCTCTTCAGAGCTCAACCATTCATCAAAGCTTACAAAAACTTCTCTATCTGACTTGATCTAGACTTCTACTTATACCTTTCACTTGTGCTAATACTATGGTCCTCAAATCATGGTTTGAGACCCCTAGTTTACCCATTATCCCAATTACAACGCATGAAGGAAATTTTACCCACCCTAAAGCCCCTTGACTCTTCATAGCGCACTGCGCAGGACTTAAAACTACAAAAATTACTATCACTTAGCCCCAAAAATGCGGTCCTAAGGGAGTGTTCTCCAATAGTCCCACAACACAATCTTGTGAGTTTTCCTAAGTCATAGAGCCATTAGATTCTTCATATTCATATTTATATCCTTAGTGGTGGACCGTGGTGATAAAGGGTGCAAGGATTCCTGCACTCTTATCAATAGCACTTTGAGCCGTGTTGACCAACTTTTTAGAGGTAAGCCCCTTTGCTGCAAGGTTGATGCTCTAGTACATCTAGCTGAGACCTTGAATCTTGACGACCTTAAAACACCATTCTCACTAAAAAAAATATGAAAAAATAAAATTAAATGTGAGAGAGATAATAATTGCTGTAAAGGTGTAAGGCAATAAGCAACTTAGAATACACGTAATCATGGTGCTCATCATAATAGCAAAGAGAAGAATGATCTTCCTAGTGGGAGATCGAGATCATATTGTCTCTAGCTCCTACAGGAAGGAGACTCATATGGACATGTGGAAGGACTTAAAATATCTAGACAGACTGTAGTACCATAGGAAGTCATAAAGACAACTTAAGGAAGAGATAAAAAGTAGAAGGTAGACAGATCCAAAAATACTTGAAAATTTTTCACCAATGTCAAGATGAGCTGGAAGTGTTGATAATTGTTATTAGTAGATGATTTGGTGAGCCTGCATCTTCTATCATTTAGGTCCTCCCAAGAGCTGCCAGCCTCTGCAAGACTATATGAATGGGATGGAGAAACTATCATATTTGAGCGACTATGGTCCGATCACGCACAAGAAGAAATTTGTCGAAGCCCCAAGTATGGATCCTCATTAAAGACTAATGATGATGAGAGTTGGGCCTTGGTTTGAGAGGAAAAGAAAGGAGAAGGGAAGGTGTCCCATTCCAAATCAGAGTCTGGAAAGGTAGCTAAGCAGTGATACTTGTCAAAAGAAAAATGTTTCAACTGTCATGAGAATGGAAAATATGCCACAAATTGTCCCCAAGATAAGACCAGCAAGAAGGCATATGAGGAAGAAATAGGTGGAGCACTTGCTTCATAGTTCAAGTCAGCTTTCACTGTCATCGCATGCATGGTTTGATCAGTGATGGGTTATGTTTAGTACTTGGATACTGGAGCTTCATTCCATATGGCCGACAACAAAAAAAAATTCAATATCTTGGATGAGAAGTATCTCACAATCCACATCAAGATGGGTGATGACGGGAGGTATAATGTTATTGGTGTGCATACAATTACCTTTCAGATGGATTTAGGTAATCCACTCACATTAAAATATGTCATGTATGCTCCTAGTTTAAAGAAGAATTTGGTTTCTGCTACCATGTTGCAAGATCGTGGCTATGACATGATCTTCAATGCATGAAAGGAATTCCTTCATCACAAAGCCATGGGACATGTTAAAAATATTGGGGTTCAACTTACACAAGTTAAACTTACACAAGTTAAAC
>JAXQQM020073587.1:0-97631 GCA_034641835.2 Pinus albicaulis | reverse complement strand
GGCATAGGGAGTGTAGAGCATTGGGTTGGAAAGGGGAAGCATAGGCGGGGAGTAAGGTTGCTGTGTGCGGAGTGTAGCATGAGGGTGAGGTAAGTTTGCAGAGTGAGGGGTTGGGAAAGTGTGGAAGGGAGAGTCAAGGGTTCAGGTTGGGAGATAGGCTGTTGCAGAATGGAGAAATAGGTTTGAGCAGGGGGGCCGAAAGGCCTGATGCCTGAAAACAATTTTTTTATTTTTATTTTTGTTTATTTTTTATTTTTTTTTTTTAATTTTTTTTTAATAAAAAATTACGATGGGAAGTAAATGAGAGGGAAGAATTCACGAGATTTTAGACTCAAAATTTTCGGGAAATACGGGAAATTTCACAGAGTAAAAACTCGGAATTTTTTTTTCTAGTAGCCAATGAGAAGAGAAATTGGAATTTGTAGAATTCTTCTAGATATCTGATGAATTGGACAAAATTGATAGAGCAAAAATAGAATTTTCCGAATATTTTAGCGGTAAAACCCAGTGAGATATTTGCACAATTTTTTTAATGAGGAAACTGTTTTCTTTCGAAACCAACTTTAAACAATTTTTAGTAGCTCTCCAAATTGTAGAATAAAGCGAAAGTGGGAAAAATAGCGGTGAGAAAAACCTTAGGATACTGCATTCTTTTCTCCAAACCAATCTTTGCTCTTCTTCAAAACCACTTTCTGAATGCGGCAAAATGTCTGCTGCAACAATCTCTGAGTGCTGCAAAAATTATCAAAATTTTTGCAGATATGCACAGGCCATAAACACAAATGGCTCACTCAATTTGGAGTAGGGCCAGCAATCGCCCGCTCTGATACCATGTTAAACACCATGTTAAGCACACACATGGTGTATGAGAAGGATGAACACACACACACAAGAGACTCAACACACAATGAAGGATAAGCGTGAGGCTTTCTTATTTTCCATTATACAAAGATGTACATTTATAGTACAATGGTGTGACTCTTGGTTTCATATTCCAAGGTCACTTGGACTCCATTGTGACTTTTAGCATTCCACACCTACCCATGTAGGATTAGGTCATTAGATAGAAGTGAGTTAAACTCAATTGTGCTAGTTGTAACTGTTAGATACACTAGTGAGAGATCAAGTGAATTAAATATTATTTGATTCACAATCAATGATCTCACATGCAACTGAGGATTTACAATTATTAGCTGCATGCATATCAATTCTAGAGGAGACCTAGTTGAGATCTAGGTGAAAGGGAAGTTAACTATCAGTTGTAGAATTCTTGGGTTGCACCCCTACAACCAAACACACATTGGATTGCCCATGATCCTTGAAAATTTTAGGAAGGCCAAAATTCCTAAAGAATAGGGATTTCATTCATCAGGAATAGTGCAATAAAGGCGGGTTGTTTAGAGGCTGAGAATTGGCAAAGTGTTGGTCAGTTTTGTCCAGGACAATGTGAGACAATTAGTTGAGTACAAGAGACTCTTGTGAGAAGAGTGTATTGTTATTGTTTCATGTATCCATGCTGAATATACAATAGAATATAGTGGGGTTTTGAGCAGCAACCTTTCCCCAAGAAATTATATGTGTTGTGGTTTGATTTGATTCTTCTTTACTTCATGTGATTGGCGATTGTGTTTAATTTCTGCAATTGTTTTGTAGAAGCAATTCGGTATCTAGCTTTAGTACATTGTTAGCTGTTAGGTCCCTATATTACTATTATAGTCCCTTATTGTTGTTAATGTAACCCCCTTATTGTTATTATTTTACCCTTGTAACCCCCATATTGTTATTATTGTGCCCTTAAATTATTATTGTTAGGTCGGCTAGGATTACATTGTGGCCCCATGGACTCCTATATATAGAAAGGATGTTTTTTAATTTGAATCATCCAAGAATTGTTCATTCATGTAATGTATTGGAGGTTTCCCCCTTGAAGTGGCTTATTTCTAAGGCGTTGATATCTCTTTTCTTCTCTTTTTGGAGCTGGTTTCACAACATTTGGTATTAGAGCTTTGAGATTCTAGGGTTTCACTGCTCCAAACATGTCATCATGGCATTTTCGCTATAACGTTTTTTCTACGAAGGTCAAAATCCTCAAATTTCCAGAGCGTGAAATAAAAATCCTGGCAGGCACATTGTCGCAAAATTTCGAATCCTTGGTTGCAACATTTTCGAGATATGATTGGTGCAAGTTAGGTCATTTTGCGGGCTCCTAAACTGAATATAACCTAAACACGTCATCGTGGTATTTTTCATGTCTCTTGTTTTCTGAAGGTTCAAAGAAGGAGGAATTTTTAGAGTCACGAAGTCTCAATCTGAGAACATCGTCGTGGAAATTTGAGATATTGATTCAACAATATTTTCGGAGATATGATCTGTGGAAGTTACGGCTTTTGAGGCTTAGATTTCATCTCGAAGAGGTGATCGTGAAGAAAATATTCATAGCTCTGTATCTGAGCATCAGATTGAATGTTGTAAAAAGTGGTCGCAAGTACACGGTTGCAGTTTTCTATCTATAGAGATTTGAGCCAAAGGATAGACTTGGTGACACGTGGCAAGTCGTATAAGTTTTCTCTACTGAACTAGTCCAAAATTGGGTCATTGTGGGATATTGGACATAACTTTTCCTAGAAGAATCCAAATCAGATCATACCTATGGCATTTGAAAGAAGCTTTATAGGGCTACTATAAGGCTGAATTTCAGATATTTAGGATCCACAATTATAGAGATAATTTAATTTCAACATCAAACTCCTCAAAAGCAAGTAAAAGGTGTGTATTTGTTTTCCGAATTGCATAAGTCTTGTTTGAAGAATCAAGTTGAATTGATTCCAAGGGCATATTGTAGAATAGATATCAGTATTGGATTCTCAAATGGCCCCTAAAAATAATTCAACACCCATTAAGCCTTTATAAGGCTCTACTATGACTCATGAAGACGAAGAATGACAACATGACATATCAAAATTACAAGAGCAAGTGCAACAAATTTCGCTCTCGCAAAGAGCAACAAAAAATGACATGGAAGTTTTGAAGAAAGGCGTGGAAACTAAGATGGATGGTTTGAAGAAAGGCGTGGAGTCTAAGATGGATGGTTTGAAGAATGGCATGGAATCTAAGATAGATGGCATGGAAGCTGGCATGGAATCTAAGATGGATGACATGGAAGCTAAGATCAATGAGAAAATGGAAAAAATGAAGAATGATCTAAAAGCAGACATGGAAGGTTTGACAAAGTTGATACAAGAAATGTTTCCTAATGGTGAAAAGATAGTAGAGGAAACTCATGATGAGAACAAAATAAATGTTAATCGTGATTTCATAAAATATAATGTTGGCGGGAAGAACCACCATATTCCAAAAATGGATATGAGGAAGTTTGATGGAAAGGATCCTGTAACATGGATACTACAGATGGAGCAATATTTTTATCTCCATAATGTGCAAAACACACAAAAGGTACGCATTGCAACTTTACATTTAGAAAAAAATACATTTGTATGGTATCAATGGCTTTTCTCCCGTAAAAAAATTGTCACTTGGTCAATTTTTACGGAGGAAATGATAGCACATTATGAGGATACAAAGAGCAACACCTTCTTTAGCCAATTGATAAATCTCAAACAAAAAGGTTTAATGGGGGAGCACATTGAGGACTTCCAAAAATTGAATATAAGGGTAACTGATATTCCAGAGGAACACAGGATTGATCTCTTCATAAGTACTTTAAAGGATAACATCCAACATGAAGTTCGTGTTTTGGAACCTGATTCATTGGAGAAGGCATTCAGGTTGGCAAGAAAAGTTGAATGTAAAATTATGGCGAAAAGGAAGCCTACCACTCAATTCTATAAAGAAGGAAGTGTTGCTACGCCTAGATTTCCACAACCTACAAGGTTGACACCACAACAATTGGAAGAAAAAAGAGAAAAAAGGCTTTGCTACAGTTGTGATAGCAAATACACTAAAGGTCATAAGTGTGCTGAGAAGAAATTATTTTACATAGATTGTGAAGAAGAAGAAGAAAATGAACAAGAAGAGGATATACACCAGGAACCACCCCTAGAAGAGGAAGAAATGAATCCGACCATATCGTGTAATGCACTGGCAGGAATTACCACTCTTCAAACTCTCAAGATAGAAGGACATATAAAGAAGAAAAGGGTAATAGTGTTGATTGATTCAGGTAGCACCCATAATTTTATTCATTATAAGGTAGCCAAGGAATTAAATTGTTTCCTATACCCAGCACCAGAATGTCAAGTGATGGTTGCAAATGGGGGAACTATAAATTGCTCTGGAAAATGCCATAATATCAAGCTAACCATGGGGGAATATGTATTGACTAGTCCAATGCTTTCCATTCCTATGGGAGGTGCTGATGTTGTACTAGGAGCACAATGGTTACAATCTTTGGGGACGGTAGCTTTTAATTTTCAAGAACTTTTCTTGAAATTTTTTTCAGAAGGAAAGGAAGTCGAATTATGGGGTATTGCGGGGAAGCCAGGAAGGATAATAAGCTCTAATGTCATGACAAAGCTTCTAAAGAAAGAACAACGAGGCGTAATTGCACAATTATGCTCACTAGAAGTTCCAACATCAAAATCGTCTATTTCTGTAGATCTCCAACAAGTCTTGGACAATCATTCCAAGGTGTTTGAAACTCCCAAAGGACTCCCACCTATTCGTGATCATGATCATGCTATTCATTTGATTCCAGGAAGTGTTCCTCCAAACATCAGGCCTTATAGATATCCTTACTTCCAAAAGAGCGAAATTGAACCTATGATTGCAGAAATGTTAGAGGCGGGTATAATTCAACCTAGTCAAAGTTCTTTCTCTGCTCATGTAGTATTGGTACACAAGAAGGATGGATCATGGCGCATGTGTCCGGATTATAGGGAGCTCAATAATATCACCAATAAAGATAAATTTCCCATTCCTGTGATTGATGAATTATTGGATGAATTACATGGAGCAATTTATTTTACCAAGTTGGATCTTCGTTCAGGATATCATCAAATTAGAATGAAGACTGAAGATATTCCAAAAATAGCATTTCGAACTCATGAGGGTCATTATGAATTTTTGGTCATGCCTTTTGGCCTTACCGATGCACCTTCTACATTTCAAGGGTTGATGAATTCCATTTTCAAACCCTTCCTTAGAAAATTTGTGCTAGTATTTTTTGATGATATACTAATCTACAGCAGGTCTTGGAAGGATCATGTTGAACATGTTGACAGGGTGCTCAAACTATTGCAGGAGAAACAATTATATGCAAGAACATCCAAATGTTTCTTTGGAGTACAAGAGGTGGAATATCTGGGTCATATTGTATCTCACAAGGGTGTTAAGGTAGACCCTAACAAAATTAAAGCCATTAAGGAATGGAAAGTCCCCACAACCATAAAGCAGTTGTGAGGATTTCTCGGGTTAACGGGGTATTATCGAAATTTTGCTAAGAATAATGGGAGAATAGTAGCACCTCTAACAACATTATTGAAGAAAGATACATTTTCATGGACTCCTAAATCCACTAAGGCCTTTGAACATCTTAAAGAAGAAATGTGCCTAACACCAGTCTTAGCTATGCCAGACTTCACAAAAACCTTTATTGTGGAATGTGATGCCTCAAGAAATGGAATTTGTGCTATTTTAATGCAAGAAGGAAGACCCATTGGCCTCAGATTTAGAATGGAATTTATTCCCCTTCCCCTTATTCACCTTGGAAGCCAAAGCACAATCCTCTTCATCATCATGTTTTTATGAAGAGCCATCTCTGGTGTTCCACCTAAACTCCTCCTGAACCAGATCCGACCACAGTCATTCCTAATCCGGTAATTTTTCCCATATGTTGACAAAGTATACATAGCTGTGCCAACTCTTAAGAAGTCCCAAGAGAGCCAAACTCACCAAATCATCATCGGCAACACTTATTCCTACACTCCCAAGCTCATTCTTTCATTGGACAAACTTTTTTAAGTATACCGGAATAGTGTCGTTCTTTTCTATCTTGATCATCCTAAGTTTATCTTTGAGCGCCAATATCCTATTGTCGCTGCTGCTTTGGAATAGATCCTTCAATGCCTTCCAAATAGCATATAATGTGGCTTTCCCATGGAGGCTTGAGACAATGTGGTCTCATACTTCCTCCAACGGGATAATCCTTTCCCTTGCCACTTTCTTTCGCCATGTATCAAGTAATGCAACATCTGTTGAAGTAGGTTTAGGAACATCATTATCAATGAATTCCTTCAAACAATTATCTTTGAGCACTACCTCCATCTTGTCCTTCCAATAAATGTAGTTCGAGATGCCCTCGAGTGCATACTCTAGCCACAAGCCATTGAAGTCCATTTCGATTTTAACTCAAATGTAGCACCAAGAAAGTCTTTTTGCAAATTCGAATTCTTTCCACCAACAAACTCTGCTCCTGCTTCAAAATTTTAAACTCATGTGCTCCAATACCATCTATAAATTTAATAAAAAATATGTATTGCCTATATTCTCCTGATCTAACAATTATATGCTATTATTAAATATAGAATCTCTTCTACAAAATCTTTTCAGAATTTAAAACGCAATCATGAATCACAATACATGAATAAATATCAATCACACATAACACAGATAATTTACCCAGGGAAACCATATAGCTAAAAACCCCACTATATTCTATTATGTATTGTATCATGGATCATGAAACAATTAATTACAAATATCTACTCCAAGAGCTCTCAGTATAATAGCTAACTCTCTCACACTGTCATACAAAAATTGGCAAGTTCCTCAGCCAATTTAATGTATGTAGACAACCTGCCTCCACTACGCAATCCCTGATGGTGAAGAACCCTTGAATGAATTATTCTTTCCTGCCTTGACTGCATACATATCATGGTCACATCCAATGTGTGTGTGGTTGAATGTGTGAAATCGATAATGTCACAACTGATAGTCAATCTGTCCCTTTCACCTACATCTCAACTAGGTCTCCACTGGATCTAACATGCATGTAGTTAATAGTAGTAAAGCTTCAATTGCATGTGAGGGCACTGGTTGTGAATTAATTAATAATTAATTCACTTGATCTTTCACTAGTGTATCTTCAGTTACAACTAGCACAACTGAGTTTAACTCACTTAACTGAGTTAAACTACTTTACAACTTTCATAACTACACTTCCAACTTTGTTACAACTAGAATCACTCGGTTACAACTCAATTCCACTTGCATGTCCCAACAACCAACCTCTTAACTCGAAATTAACTTAGCTAACTAAGTTACCACTTCAGTTAACTATTTCCAAGTTCTTATTGAGAATAGATTATTATTTATTATCCAACTAATATTAAGGGATAATAAAAGCTGACATGCATCTATAGATAGACATTCAATCTATAAATATAACTTGCACATACATCTATAAATAGACCTTATCTATAAATATAATTTTCTCATAGATCTATAAATCAATATCCACCTAAAAATAGCCTTTGTGTAGCGCTATACCTTTTTGTCATCACCCATAAAAAAATGCATACGGAGGTCCTTCTCCTCCAAGCTACGAAAATTTCTCATATGGAAAGATGCACCACTATCCAAGTACCACATCCGAACTCATTTCACTTGACACCATGCAAGAAATAAGTGATAAGTCAAGCTCAAATTGTGAGACAAAGCTCTCTAGCTGCAGCTCCAACAAACATCATTCTATTTCTTTTGTGGGCCGATTTGGAGCAATATGTCCATTGCTTGTATTGATGAAAACACTTCAATTTGGACATGTTGTGCTCCTTGCCATCTTCATCGTCCTCAGATTTAGAATGGAATTTCTTCCCCTACCCCTCCTTTACCTTGTAAGCCAAAGAAAAATCCTCTTTATCATCATGATTTGATGAAAATCCATATCTGGTGTTAAGCTTGAACTCCTCCTGCACCAGATCCGACCACAGTTGTTCCCAATCCGAAAATTTTTCTCGTCTGTTGACAGAGTCTACATAACTATGCCAACTCTTAGGAATTCCTAAGAGAGCCAAAATCACCAAATAATCATCAAAAAAACTTATTCCTACACTCCCAAGCTCATCCTTGCATTGGACAAACTTTGTTAAGTCTACTAGAATAATGTCATTCTTTTCCATCTCGATCTTCTTGAGTTTATTTCTCAGTGCCAATTTCTTATGGTCACTGCTGCTTTGGAATAGATCCTTCAAAGCCTTCCATAGATCCTCCTTGCCCTTGCCACCTTCTTTTGCCATGCATGAAGTAATGCAACATCTGTCGAAGTAGGCTTAGGAACATCATTGTCAATGAATTCCTTCAAGCCATTATCTTCGAGCACTGCCTCCATCCTGTCCTTCCAAGAAATGTAGTTCAAGCTTCCCTTGAGTTCATAATCTAGATGCAAGCCATTGAAATCCATTTCGATGTTAACTCAATAGTGGCACCAAGAAATTCTTTCGACAAATTTGAATTATTTCCACCAACAAACTCAGCTCCTGCTTCAAAATTGCAATCTCCTGTGCTCCAATACCATGTAGAAATTTAATACAAAATATGTATTTCCTAGATTCTTGATTTAAAAATTATATGCCATTTTTAAATACATAATCTCTTCTACAAAATCTTTGCAGAATTTAGAATGCAATTTCCAATCACAATATCATGAAGAAAGATCAATCACACATAACACAGATAATTTACCCAAGGAAACCATATAGCTAAAAAAACCACTATATTCTATTATGTATTATATCATGGATCAGGAATCAATCACATAGAAATATCTACTCCAAGAGCTCTCAATACAATAGCTAACTGCCTCACACTGTCATACAAAAATTGGCAAGCTCCTTAGCTAATTTACTGTCTCCAGAGAGCCTGCCTCCACTACGCAATCCCTGATGGTGAAGAACAAACCTTGTGTTATGGCCTAAATCTACCTCAGGCTGAGAAAGGTAGAATCTAGGGTAACATAAAACCACACTTAACCTGGTAGCTAGCCCTACCAGATCGGGAGAGGGCTCTCTCCTGGTCAATCTCAGCGAAAATAATCAGTGAGGCTTGAGATGACTTGAATAAAGGCTGATTTTAGGCTAGGTATATATGTAAGAGAGTTTGATTTGATTTTGAGGGTGTTTGTTGGATCAAAGGGAAAGGCAGATTTTGGGTCTGGGGAATGAGGCCTAGTTTTTGCAGAGATCTGAATGGGGCAAGGTAGGAAATTGTTTTGACACTTCAATTTTGAATGAAATGGATAGCTCAGACCAGTGAGGAGTTGAAGAGGGAAAGAAACTTTCAGGAATCCTCTTCAAATAGTTGAAAACATAGAAAATTAAACAAACCCTAGTTAGAGCACTACAAATTTTAATGAATTCCACCTTTATCCTTGCCTGTTTAACTTGAGAAGAAATAAGAGGGAAAATGATACACATAAAACACCAGTAAACTTACATTAACAGAGAGAAACACATCATCAAAAAAAAGAGCCACATGAATCCCAAGGAGTGCTGCAAACCTTAGTCTATTCCTATGCCAAACTGCAGAGATGAATGTGCAATGATGCTCAAAGCAATCCCAAGTGTCCAACGCTGAAAATGAATGAAAAAATACAAGATATAGACAACACTAACTCATCCCCAGCCTCTAGGGGTCGAGCTCACAAGTCTAGGAGTTGTTTCAAAAATATCTAAACTAAGAACTAGAAAATAGGCAGTGGAATAGCTTGCCTCTATAAGATAGGAAACTGATTCATTCAGTTGCAATTCACCTTTTGATGGATGAATCTACTTCCATGAGTAAAAATTTGCCAAAATTACATCAAGACCCATGAAATTACATCAAATTACATCAATATTTTTACATGTGGAAGTAAGAAAGTCAAACTGGCCAAAACTAGGCGAAAAACAGAGTTACTGAGTCAAAAATGAGCCAAAATCCCCAATGCGTCGCGCCTGATTTCTCTATGTGTCGCGCCAGTTTGGAGCTGATTTTGAAAGCCTTCCTGGTGTCCAAATTTTCTCCAAGTGGGCTTGTTAGAAAGGTCTATCTGTCTACTTTCTAACACAAGTGGAATTTCTGAATTTGGCTTCCATTTACCCCTCCAAAAATGAGTTTTCCCAACACTGCTTCATGTGTGTCCAAAAAGGGGCAGAAAGGTCATTTTTAGGGTGTTTTTGACCGTTCTGGTAGCCCAAAACCTATCAAAATATCTTGGCCATAGGTAGGCATGCATAAATTTTCATGAAAAATCCAAAAATATAAATTTTTACCCAAGAGGAGCTCCCAATGATAAGCGCGCGCCTCGTGGCACGACGCGTAGAGCTGAAAAATCTGTGTTTAGGCCAAAAAAAATCAAAATTTGCAAAAGTGTCCCAAATTTCTTGAAATTTGGGCTGAGTGTCCTCCATCATGCACTATGCTGGGCCAAGGAAGCTTCGGCAAAAATTTGAAGTCTATTTTGCCTTTTCTGATGCCTTAATGCCCTCTTTAACTTAGCCTTCAGGATCTTGATTCGTGCCTTGCAAACATGATTTCTTGCCCAATAATAATTCGCCATGTGCCTCAACATATTTATGTCCTTGTTAGCTTTCTCCAAATGCATATTTACCCTTTCAAGCGAAGTTTCACGATCAGCTTTGAATTTCTTGCTCAAATGTGGTCAATTTGATTTTCCTCCTCTTGGCAGCTTGTTGGTTTTGCCTTCATGATTTTGAGCACCATGGATGAGTGGGACTGATGAGGGTAGGGTTTGATGCTAGCTGTAGTATTTTAGGGAATTAAAGGGTTTAGGGGATGACATCTAGGGTTTGGGATGGCAATTAGTGTTTGGGGATATTTAACTAGGGTTTGGGATAGTGGGATTAGGGATTTAGGGTTAGTTGATTAGGGATATGGGAAATGTGGAATGGGTAGATGAGAATGTAAAGAGAGGGAGAAAATGATTGAGGGAATGAAGGATTGAGGGAGTGAGAAATGGCTAGGAGTGGAATTAGCAGCAAGAAATACAACACATAAACCCTATGCAATTTTTTTTTGACCAAAAAATGCAAGGAGGTAGGGTTTTAATTTTTATCCATTAAATCACCATAAGCACCATGAGAAATTCATTCATTGGTCATGGAGGGATGTTAACTTACTTGGGCAATGAGTAATTTAGAAATTTGAGAGTCTTTGGAGGAATATTTGAATGGATTTCAGGCTTTTTAACCCAATGCGCCGTGCCATCTCAATGCGTCGCACCAGTTCATTTTTTACACTGCAAAGGGCTGCCCAATGTGTCGTGCCATCTCTATGCGTCGCGCCTTTTTGCAGGAGACTTTTGGAGACCTCCCTGGTGTCCAAATTGGGCGCAGAATAGCTCGTTGGAAATATTATTGAGTTTACTTTCCAACCCAATTGGAATTTTTCAATTTCGAGTTCATTTTCCCTGTCAAAAATCAAATATTCTAAGACTGGTCAAAAATGTGCAAAATTAGGCTGCCTCAAGGCATAGTGCTGTTGTAGTCAACTTTTGAAGGTCTTTCTCAGCTCTAAATTGAGCTCATGATAGCTCATTGGAAATATCTTTGTGTCTAGTTATCATTTGACTCATAAATCAAGTCATTTGGCCAACCAAGCTAGGAGAAATATTGATTTTCCCAAGGTCACTTTAGAGGTGCATCAATTCTATGGAGGCAACTGTATTTTTGACATTTCTCTAAAATCATGACACCTGTGTAAAAAGTGAAGGAGGTTTTTCTTCCTTGGCCTATTATGGACAAAAAACTCTCTCATGTTTACCAAATTCATCTTTTATTGCTTAGAAACATCATTGGAGTAAAACCTATCCCGATGTGTGGAACAAGGGATTTGTCGAAATGAAGCGAAATGAAGGGGATAAGGGGCTTTTAAATTCTTGAGAAAATTTTGGGAAGTAGGGATGGATGTTAGGAAGCAGGGGAAAGTGGAATTTCAGATATTGAGTGAGGGGAAGGGGTCCAAAAGGGAAAAACACAGGCCTAGCCTAGAAAATTGCCAAGTTGTAGCAAGAAACTAGGGTTTGTGCGAAAATGAGGAATTTGAGGGATCTCAGTGATGGGAAGTGTTTAATAAGGTACATTAAGGATAGGGAAAGGTGTATGAACATCAGGATACAAGTTTTTCTGATGATTTGACCATCCAAGAGAAATTACCTTCAAAACCCTAGGAGAGGGAAATGAACCTTACCAAGGCACAACTGAAGCATGAACAAGGTGTAAAATGACCCATTGGAACCTGACATGATGATGAAAACCCTATGAATGATGGTACACTCAGCTGAATGGTGACATGGACCGACATTTGGACAACTCTGAAAGGAATGAAAGAAAACCCTAGACCTAATACCTAGTGACCAAATTTTGCTTGAAGACTCACTGAAATGACAAAATTTGACCTTGACACCTTAAAATCACTTTGTAAGAGCATGTTTGATCATTGGAGGAAGGCTGCAAAGACTGAAACTAACATTGGCTCCAATGGGGATGGTAGCTCCTTGGAGGTGCCAAGAACTATAGATCCTTGGAAAGCAGACAATGCCTTCATCCATTGGGCAATGGAGTCAAAAACTCAAGCTGAAATGCATGACTGAAAACTGATGACTCGACGACACAAATTGACTCACTCAACTAAGAACTGACTCGATACTTAAACACAACTGACAAACTGGAAATATGCTCAATATGAAGCTTATTCAATACAACCTACTCTAGTTGTTCCATTCATCACCTGAACAAGTGAAATTAAACAACCAATGCAACCAGGTAAGTATTCCAACTGCTGTTTGAATTCTCCGCAAGTGCTTGTTTATGAACAACAAGAGAGAACTACTGAAAGGCAACTCCCATGAAAACTTGTGAACAGATCCGTTGAATACTATGGATTCTCTATCCGCCTCCAAAAACACTGCATAAGGATCTTGAAGTTCATGCACACTGGGACTTAGCTCATCCAATGGATTACTTCTCTTCTCCTCATACCATGAATGCAAACTTTGTTTTGAGCTTTGTGATGAAACTCCTGCTAAAAATGACAAAGAAACCAGCTATCGGCTCAAGTTTATATCAGCACACGTTTCAAGCTCACATGTAGTCAATGGAGAAAGACTTTGACTGCAGACATCATCCAACACATCAGCTATTGGATCGTGAAAAACTTGAAAAGACTGTTGCAACCCATTTTCTATTGGTTCCGATGAGATTACATGATTTCCTACAAGCTGCTCATTTGAAGATATACTATGCAATTTACCCTTCAAAAACTGAAATGATTCAAAACAAAATGGTACGGAATCATCTTGTATCATTTGATCATATGTGCCAGCTTCCATGTCTTCATCTGCAACTTGAAAATCAATGGCATTCGGGGGCTGCAAATCTGGATATGAGAAGTCTTGAACAAGGTTTTCATTGCCCTCAAGATGGTCTAGATCAAGACTTGTCGACAGTTGATTTCGGATTGCATGGAAGTTGTCTCTGATGAACTGAAACGAATCAAAACAAAAAGGAAAGTATCCTTCACTTACTTCAAAATTTTCTGCACTTTCCTCGTCATTTCCATAGTTGATATGTGATGGCTGAACATTATATTCGAGTTGTTGAAAGTGGACTTCTTCCTCCCAGAAACTAGTTGTTGATTTGTCTGCAAGATTAGCTTCTGTTTGGAGAACATAATCATCATCATACTGATCAAACTAAGGCAAATCATCAGTATAAAACACATCATCAAGCATACATGTCAAATCAACAGATCTCTCTTCTCCAAGATGATCTACAAAACAATCGTTATCAGATCTATGACAACTGGGATAAGAAACAAAATGTTTTGGATCAACAACTTGTTCTTCTTCAATCATCGAGCCATGGGCTTGAACATTATACTCATTCCTTGTGGTGATCTTTTGCATCATCTCTTCCACTGCACTTACCAACATGTCAAGCTTTACCTCTAGAGATGTCGATTCCTCTAGATCTATGTTTTTCATTTCTTCTTCCTTCAACTTTTCCCTTTGGATCCACAAATGAGCCTCTACATTTACTGCATTGTTTTGCATCTCTTCAAGTGTTGCAAGATTCCTTTCTCTCAGCTGAAACTCCATTTCCGAATCAAAGGCACCCGAGTAGTGCAAGAGAGCAGATCCAGGAGGAGGTCTTATATCAACTAGCATCAAATAATAAACTTTGTTAAATCTGGCATAAAATTGTTGTACTGTCTCCCCTGGCAGTCTTTTCAACTGGTTATACTCTTCTATAATCAAGAAAGGGTTCTGTCTGATCACCCACTTGTCGAGGAAAACTTTGACGAACTGCTGGAAATCTGGGATGCTCACATCAGGCAGGGTTTTGAACCAACTCTTGACTTTGCCTTGCAAAGAAAGATAAAAAATCCTAATACTGACATCCTCTTCATCAACTTCAAAAAGGTCAAGAAAAGACTCAAAATTTAGAACATGTCTCTCAGCAGTGATATTGTCACATTCACCATCAAACCTTGGTAGATATAGGTCATGATTTTTAGGGAAAGCATGGGATTTAGGAGGTAAAATCAGAGGCTTGTATCGATCTGGAATTTTACAAGGTATAGGGGTATGTACAAATGTTGCAGAATTAGTCTTGGTCTCTTGAGGTTCATCAGTTTGAATATGGCTATCACAAGACTCAGAAGGAAGGTCTTGATCAAGCTCAAAATCATGCAAATATTTGGTACTTACAATCTTCAAAGTGAAAGAGTCAAATGCAGGCCGAGGATCTTTTCTCAAATACAATATACTTTGCAAAGCCTTCTTGACATTCTCGGGAAAAGAGAAGAAATAATTTGCGACAAATTACAAAATGTCTTGGATGAAATTACAACTTGAATACCTAATCTTTCCATATTGTCCTTTCATGTTTATTCTGGTCAGGTTCATCCTCCAGTGGAGTCCTTGGATCTGATCTCGAAACTGATTTAGAGTCGTAAGGTGAATGATTTCAGCCTTTCGATGTCTGATCGTTTTCCACTATCAACAATCAGATCTGAACTTGATTACATTTTACTAAGGAAACTAGATGTTCATTTCATAAACTAGATTGGAGATTGACTGAAGCAGCATTGATATACTTTCGCTAATGCAAAGCAAGAGTGTTTCGAAGGCTACCTGGCTAACTTCAGGCTCCATCTGTAGTTTATCAAGAAAACAACAAAATTTTCACTCCCCAGTATGGTCACCACTATGTTATTGCCTAAATCTACCTCAGGTTGAAGGAAGGCAGAGTCTAGGGTAACATCAAACCACACTTAATCTCTTAGCTAGCCCTACCAAATCGGGAGAGGGCTCTCTCCTTGTCAATCTCAGCAAAAATAATCAGTGAGGCTTGATATGAATTGAAATAAAATCTGATTTTAGGCTAGGTATATATGTAAAGGAGTTTTTTTTTTATTTTGAAGGTGTTTTTTGGATCAAAGGGAAGGGCAGATTTTGGGTCTGGGAAATGATCAGTTTTGCAGAGAGCTGAATGGGGCAAGGTAGGCAATTTTTTTGATGTTTCAATTTCGAATGAAATGGATAGCTTAGACCAGTGAGGAGTTGAAGAGGGAAACAGGCTTTCAGGAATCCTCTTCAGACAGTTGAAAACATAGAAAATTAAACAAAACTCAAGGTAGAGCACTGCAAATCTAATGAATTCCACCTTTATTACTTGTTTGTTTAACTTAAGAAGAAATGAGAAGGAAGATGATACACATGAAACATCAGTAAACTTACAATCATAGAGAGAAATACGTCATTAAAACAAAGAGCCACATGGATCCCAAGGAGTGCTGCAAACTCTGGTCTATTCCTTTGCCAAAATGCAGAGATGAAATGTACAATGAAGCTCAAAGCAATCCCAAGTGTCCAACTTATGCTAACGACTGAAAAATTACAAGATATAAGCAACACTACCTCATCCCTAGCCTCTAGGGGTCGAGCTCAATTTTTTAGGAGCTGTTTCAACAAGATCTACACTAAGAACTGGAAAATAGGCAGTGGAACAGCTTGCCTCTATAAGATAAGAAACTGATTCATTCAGTTAGAATTCACCTTTTGATGAATGAATCTACTTCCATGAGTAAAAATTTGCCAAAATTACATCAAGAGCCATGAAATTACATCAAATTACATCAATATTTTTACATGTGGAAGTAATAAAGTCAAACTATCCAAAACTAGGCGAAAAACAGAGTTACTGAGTGAAAAATGAGCCAAAATCCCCAATGCATCGCGCCTGAAAATCTCTATGTGTCGCGCCAGTTTGGAGCCTATTTTGAAGGCCTCCCGGTGTCCAAATTGAGCTCAAGATAGCTCGTGGGAAAGCTCTGCCTGTTGAATTTCCAACCCAAGTGGAATTTCTGCATTTGGTTGCCATTTGACCCTCCAAAAATGAGTTTTCCCAACACTTCTTCCCGTGTGTCCAAAATGGGGTAGAAAGGTCATTTTTAGGGTGTTTTTGTACCCTCCGGCAACCCAAAACTTGTCAAAATATCTGGGTAATGGGTAGGCATGCACAAATTTTCATTAAAAATCCAAAAATACAAAGTTTTACCCAAGAGGAGCT
Source organism: Pinus albicaulis (assembly GCA_034641835.2). Lineage (NCBI taxonomy): Eukaryota > Viridiplantae > Streptophyta > Pinopsida > Pinales > Pinaceae > Pinus > Pinus albicaulis. Next base: position 81,042 of record JAXQQM020073587.1, on the reverse strand, counting down.
CCCAATCATAAGCGCGCGCCAAGTGGCACAACGCGTTGGGCAGGAAAATCTGTGTTAAGGCCAAAAAAATTCAAAATTGACAAAATGTGTCCCAAATTTCTTGAAATTTGGGCTGAATGTCCACCATCATGCGCTATGCTAGGCCAAGGAAGCTTTAGCCAAAATTTGGAGTCTATCATGCCTTTTGCGACGCTTTAATTCCCTCTTTAACTTTGCCCTCAAGATCTTGATTCGTGCCTTGCAAACATGATTTCTCGCCCAATAATGATTCGCCATGTGCCTCAACATATTTTTCTCCTTGTTAGCTTTCTCCAAATGCCTATTTACCCTTCCAAGCCAAGTTTCGTGATCAACTTTAAATTTCTTTCTCAAATGTGGTCAATTTGATTTTCCTCCTCTTGGCAGCTTGCCAGTTTTGCCTTCATGTTTCTGAGAGCCATGGATGAGTGGGATTGATGAGGGGAGGGTTTGATGCTAGATGTAGGATTTTAGGGAATAAAAGGGTTTATGGGATGACATCTAGGGTTTGGGATGGCAATTAGTGTTTTGGGGATATTTGACTAGGGTTTGGGATAATGGGATTAGGGATTTAAGGTTAGTTGATTAGGGATATGGGAAATGTGGAATGGGTAGATGAGAACATAAAGAGAGGGAGAAAATGATTGAGGGAATGAAGGAGTGAGGGAGTGATAAATGGCTAGGAGTGGAATTAGCAGCAAGAAATAAAACTCATAAACCCTAAGCAATTGTTTTTTGACAAAAAATGCAAGGAGGTAGGGTTTTAATTTATATCCATTAAATCACCATAAGCACCATGAGAAATTCATTCATCGGTCATGGAGGCATGTTAACTTACTTGGGCAATGAATAATTTAGCAATTTGAGAGTCTTTGGAGGAATATTTGAATGGATTTCAGTCTTTTTAGTCTAAGTCGCGCTTGCGCGATCTCAATGCACGCGCCACTAGCTTGTTAGAGGGTCACCTAATACGTAGAAGCCTCATTTATGCATCGCGCCATTTTGATGAGAATTTTGGAGGCCTTCCTAGAGTCCAAATTGGGCACTTCCGGATAGCTCATTGAAATCCTATTGAGTCTACTTTCCAATCCAACTAGAATTTTTCAATTTGCTCATTTTTCTTGTCAAATCAAATCTCCCAAGACTAGTCAAAATGAGCAGCATGAGGCTGCCTCAAGGCAGAGCGCTGTTGCAGTCAACTTTTGAAGGTCTTCCTCAACTCCAAATTGAGCTCATGATAGCTCATTGGAAAGATATTTGTGTCTAGTTATCCTTTGACTCATCAAGCAAGTCATTTAGCCAACCATGCTAGGAGAAATATTGATTTTCCCAAGGTCACTTCAGAGGTGCATTCAATTCTCCTGAGGCAACGGTATTTTTGACATTTCTCTAAAACCATGATACCTGTGTAAAAAGTGAAGGATTTTTTTCTTCCTTGGCATGTTGTGGACAAAAACCTCTCTCAGTTTTCCCAAATTCATCTTTTATTGCTCTGAAACATCTTTTGAGTAACACTTATCCCGATGTGTGAAACAAGGGATTTTGTCGAAATGAAGCGAAATGAAGGGGATAAGGGGCTTCTAAATTCTTGGAGAAATTTTGGGAAGTAGGGAGGGATGTTAGGAAGTAGGGGAAAGTGGAATCTTAGAGATTGAGTGAGGGGAAGGGGTCCAAAAGGGAAAAACACAGGCCTAGCCTAGAAAATTGCCAAGTTGTGGCAAGAAACTAGGGTTTGTGCAAAAATGAGGAATTTGAGGGATATCAGTGATGGGAAGTGTTTAATAAGGTATATTAAGGATAGGGGAAGGTGTGTGAACATCAGGATACAAGTTTTTCCGATGATTTGACCATCCAAGAGAAATTACCTCCAAAACCCTAGGAGAGGGAAATGGACCTTACCTAGGCACAACTAAAGCATGAACACAGTGTAAAATGACCCTTTGGAACTTGACATGATGATGAAAACCCCTAAATGATGGTACACTCAGCTGAATGGTGACATGGACCGACATTTGGACAACTTTGACAGGAGTAAAAGCAAACCCTAGACCTAATACCTAGTGACCAAATTTTGTTTGAAGACTCTCTGAAATGACAAAATTTGACCTTGAAACCTTAAAATCACCTTGTAAGAGCATGTTTGATCACTGGAGGAAGGCTGCAAAGGCTGACACTAACACATTTATGAATGATTCTTGCCTACCTTGACTATGTAAATATCATGGTCACATCCAATGTGTGTGTGGTTGCATGTGTGCAACCGATAATGTCACAACTGATAGTCAATTTGTCCCTTTCACCTACATCTCAACTAGGTGTCCACTAGATCTGGCATACAAGTAGTTAATAGTAGTCAATCTTTAGTTTCATGTGAGGCCACTAATTTTGAATTAATTAATATTTAATTCACTTAATATCTCACTAGTGTATCTTTAGTTACAACTAGCACAACTGAGTTTAAGTCACTTAAATGAGTTAAACTACTTTACAACTTTCATAACTACACTTCTAACTCTGTTACAACTAGAATCACTCTGTTACAACTCAAGTCCACTTGCATGTCCCACCAACCAACCTCTTAACTCGAAATTCACTTAGCTAATTGATTAGCCACTTCAGTTAACTATTTCCAAGTGCTCATTGAGAATATATTATTGTTTATTGTCCAACTAATATTAAGGGAGAATAATAGCCGACATGAATCTATAAATATATCTTGCACTTACATTTATAAATAGAACTCATCTATAAATATAATTTTCTCATGCATCTATAAATAGACATCCACCTAAAAATAGCCTGTGTGGTCCCCACCTAGTGTAGGTGATTAATTTTCACTAGGATTAAGGATGTTTTTTTCGGATGCCAATTTCATTTTTTCTTGTTGCAAACTTCAACACATTCCTATGGATGACAAGGATGTAGATATTCTGACGAAGGCGCTCACCAGGAGAAAATTTGAATACCATAGAGGCAAGATCGAGGTGAAGGATAATCCATTTCTTGTTGAGATGGAGTGTTGAAGTCCAACAAGAAATTGCAACACCTACACTAGTGTGGGATCAGGAGGTCCAAGTAGCACCTACACTAGTGTGGGACCACAAGTCTTAGCAACACCTACAATGGTGTGGGCTAAATTTGGTGCATGTCTATTTTAATTTTCCCTTAATTAAAATGGAAAATAAAATGTAATCTTATCTCAAAATCACTTGTAATAGTTAACTGAGTGTGTAAACTCAGTTAGCTCATGAATTTCAAGTTGAGGGTAGCTGGTGAGATATGCAGAGTAATTCTAGTTGTAATAGATTTCGAAGTGCAGTGGTGCATTAGTTAATGCATGTGTAATCAGTTTAACTTAGTTAAGTGACTTAAAGTCAGTTGTGCAAGTTGTAACTGTTTGTTTCACTAGTGAGAGATCAATATTTAATTCAAAATCAGTGATCTAACATGCAACTGATTATTTACTACTATTATTTTCATGCATGTAAGTTCTAGTGGAGACCTAGTTGAGATGTAGGTGAAAGGGATGCTAACTATTAGTTGTAGGATTATTGGGTTGCACCCTTTCAACCAAACACTCATTTTATTTCCCATGACCCTTGCGTAGTTTAGGAAGGCCAAAATTCCTAAATAATATGGATTGCATTCATCCAAAATTGCGCAAGCAAGGCAGGATGATTAGAGGCTGAGAATTGGCTAAGTGTTGGTCAGTTTTGTCAAGGATAGTGTGAGACAATTAGCTGAGTAGAGGAGGCTATTGTGAGAGGAGTTGTATTGTAATTGTTTCATGTATCCATGTTTAATATACAATAGAAGATAGTGGGGTTTTGAGCAGCAAGCTTTCCGCGCGAAATTATCTTCTTTGCTTCATGTGATTGGCGATTGTGTTTATTTTCCACAATTGATTTGTAGAAGAGATTCAGTATCTAGCTTTAGTACATTGTTGGATTGGATTGAATCCATGATATACATATTGTTTTTATAATTTCTATAGTTTAAGTTTCTTTAATTCTAATAATTCTAGGATTAGAATTAGTTCAAGTTTCTTATTCGATTCTAGTCGGTCATAAAAATTTCTCTAGGGAACCCATATGGTGTCAAATATGGATGCTCAATTGGTGGCAAAAAATATCCCAATTCCTATGTCTCATTAGTAGAAGGAAAATCCTCACATTGGACCACATTCACACGAAAGGATTTTAGGGATCTTCTATGTCCCCTTTATGTACACAATAGGAGGGAAAAATGGAGCATATCCTAAAAACCTTTCCTTTTATAGAAGATATTTGGCTAAGGATCATGTTTTTATTTGGAAATTTGTACTAATTAATATATAGCATGTCAGCACAGTTCTTTGCTAAGTCATGAGTCCATTTCATAGTTTTATTTTTAGGATTAAAATTCAAAAATTTCAAAAATAAAAATAAAAATTGGTCGCTACTGGAATTTTCGGAAGCACCACTTTTAGTCTTTTGGACAACCTGCTATTTTCCTGTTTCTGTATTTTTTATTTCTATTATGATTCTACCAAAATTTCTGGAAGCATACTCTATTTTTTTAAAAATAAACAAAAAAGTGCATCTGCTTTGGTTAAGCCGCGTGTTTAAGTGTAAATATGTCTCAAATATTTTTTAAATATTTCCAAATCTCATGATAGGTGTTGTATTGCAGTTAGTTAGTTTAAGTCAAGTCGTAATATACGTTGAACCCATATGTCACCCGCAGTTATGAACTTAATTGTTACCATATCCCGCATGTCAACCCCAAGTCAGTTATATGTATGTCTAAGTACGTGTTTTTCTCAACGTAGGGGATTGTGGTTATTACGCTCAATGCCATAACCGTTTGGCTGGATGCACAATAGTGATACCAGAATTTTTGGCTAATTAATAGTAAAGACAGCAGAGGTGACTAGTAGTCACAGATCCGCTTGTCTCAAGACATATGGAGCACTCCATACGGAAATACGCAACCAACTAAAGGTGATGATGGATTATCACATGGTGCACATCACAGTGAATAATATTTTTAATGATGAAGGTTGATTTTCATGGGGTGACGAACCAATGTTTGGTTGTAAAACCACCTAAAAAGAAAGAGAACTATCATTCAAAGTTTTAGATGTTGGAGTTCAAATTTCTAAGAGTCATAGTTTAAGGAGGAGCTTGTATTTCAGACAAAATTCCAAAAGTGAATACATGCAACACTTGTGAGTTAAAACTCCTTCAACTCTGCTACCTATCAGTTGCAAGAGATAGAGTCATTTATTTTTTGAAGATGACTAAAATATGTGGAAAAATAAATCGAATAGAGTCACAAGGTTCAGATCTAGTTGATGCCAATTCTAGGGTAAGAAACTTGTTTATTCAGTCAGGTTGGTATTCTCTATGCACCAGGTTAGGGATCTCTCATTCAGGAGTAGCTCAAGATTTTGCTAACTATTTTAATGGACAGGAAGCTAAAATTTATGGCCTTACCTTGTAGGTTTCTAAAGACTCCATTGCTGAAGCCTTTAACCTTCCACGAGAAGGATAAAGGTGGTTCAAAGGGCAAGTTATTATAGGAGGATATCTCAATAGATTCCTCAAAGATGCACACAGAGATCAAAATTGGGAAAAATGCATTCCAAGTATTTATCTTAAGAATGACTGGGTAGAAGCTATCAAGCTTATAAAGAAATACCTCACTTGTGAAATGAGGTATAAATTTGTGTTCCTCTATCACACGAGGTTTATTTTTCATATTGCAGGGATGGAGAAATTAAATCTACCATTTTTCTTGTTGAAAATCCTGACAAAGATGTCAGCAAGGGTTCAAACTCACATTGATGTATCAGAGTATAGCTTGTACTGTCAACATTTAATAAAATTTATAGTTGAGTAATATTTTGGGAACAGAAACCAAAATTGGGACCACTTTTTATTCTACAGGGTAGGCCAACCTGCACCTGCACCTGCACCTCCGGTTTCACAACCAAAACCTCAGCCTGCAAAAAGAAGAACAAAGAGAAAGGCCAAAAAAATAAATCATTCATAAGAAGGCCAAGGAAAAAAGAGAGAAGGTTTCTCCAGTTAAGGCTGAAAGAAGGTTAGAAAACGGAGAGAGTTCCTTAGCAAGAAAACCCAAATCTGTGAAAATCGTGCCCCCTATTCCTCCCTTTCGTAATGTCTACACTAGAGCTAGAAGAGGAAGTTATGCAACTACAAATAAATAAAAAATCCAGGTGCTACTGGAAATTATGGAAGCACATATTCAACAAAAGTTGCAGAAAGAGTATCACCCTACACCTTGGGATGAAGAACTCCTCAAGGATGTTGGATATGACATCAACAGTAAGAAGAAGAAGGAAGAATCCAAACCTGTTGCTGGCACCAGAAAGAGGCATACCAGAGACATCAAAAACTTTATGCTTAAGTCCAAGACTCTACATAATCCAAGTCTAATGACAAATGTTATTGATATTGAAGGTAAATCTAAAGGTTCAAAAAAAAAAATCCATGAATAAAGACAAGAACACAACCCCTTCAGAGCAACACTCAGAGCCCTCAAAGAGAAGAAAAACACATAATGGTTCTAAGGAGGAAAAAAACACTCTCAAGGAAACAAACACAAGAGAAACCAGATCCAGATCAGCTGCTAGTATAAAAACAGACTTGGATGAGCTTGCTAAAGCTACAACACACATAGAGGGAAGGTAAAAAGGTTTTTGATGCCAGTACCTTTTTTCTTATGAGTTATAATTTTGAACAATGAGTTAGGTGTCAAGGAATATAAGTTTGCACAAAAGTTTCAACATTTTCTATGTATTTTTTAAAAATAAATAGGGCGCTACCAGAAATTTCTGTAGCATTTCACATTTTTCATAGTTATATAGGTTTTTACCGGAATTTCTGGTAGTACATGTTTTAACTAAATCTTGACACCTATCAACAATTTTTTCCAAGCAAGTTAAGGATGGATAAGAACCCATAACCAAATGGATATAACAAATGATAGTGAAAGGTGGTTATGAGGTTGTTGGAGGTCTTATTAAATGAAGCTACATGGTTATTAAAGACCCAAGACAGAAGGAGATAAATTGACAGAAAAAGGGGTAGCATGACAACACACTCAACATTTCAGCCCAGATTTCTTCTCTTCTTTCTTCTCCATCTGTCCTTTCTATTAGATTTCGATGGGATAAGGTTGTAATGTCTTTTGAAACCTATGTACTGTTAGAATTAATGTTTCCCTCCTTTTAGAAGAGATGGAGGAGGTGCCTCTCTTGCTAGATATACCACTTGTAAATATCATTTCCAAGTTGGATCTTGGTCTACCTGAAGGCTGAATATAATAAAAAGTTTTTTTTAATTCATGTTGGAGGATTTTGTGACTGAAGGAATATCTAATGTGTGGTGTGTCTCCTTTCTTTGTTAATTTCTTCTAAAATATGAATTGCAACAACTAGTAAGGTGTGAGTGAGAAACTGTTTAAGGATTTAATAGTAAATTATCTATCAGTTTTCTGCAAATTATGTGTGCTATAGAACATGTCAGTGAAGATTTCATAAAGGATTTGTGGAATACTTTATACATGCAATCTATTTTCTAAATGTTGTTTACTTTTCATAAATAGAGTTTGTGTAAAGAGTAATAATCATTAGCTGTGTGACTGATTTATGATAGGAATATTTCCTAGAATAGGTACCAGCTATCCATGTTCTCCATTTGTACACTCTTCTCCCTATACTACCAATTTATACTTGGCACATCTTTCCAAATGCATGAAAATATTAAAGAATACAAAAAATCATTTCAAAATCTTTGAGAATCCATCCTACCACTAAAACAACCCTTTTAAAATTTGAAATTAAATATGATGTGTAAGGCTTAATCCTTATGCAGTCAAGGAGTGGCTCCTTGTGCAAACATCTTTGGTGCCATTGTCGGGGAGGCGAATTGAATTTTATCCGTGGGTGAATGACAAAGCTATAAGTCTGGTTCTGAGGTGTACAGTTCTAGTTGTCTTTTTAGACTACTTTACATCTGGCAACTCCATTGTTGAAGTTTTTTCTCCTAGAAGGACTAGAACCAGGGCTAACCCATATTCCCCTTTGAAAATCCTAGTTTCTGACCCTGAAAATATAATCAAGAAAAATATTAAACAAAATTTTTCTACCTCTACTACTATTTTCTCAAAGGTTGTTCCTAAAGAAGTCCTGCAAAATTTATCCCCTGATTTTGCAGAGAATCCTTTGCCTCCCTTGTTTTCTAGCCAAAAAATAGTACCTACATCACAAGTTGGTGCTTCTTCATCTATTATTCACAATCCACTTATTGTTGGTATACAAATACCAAAAACTCACACCATGGCAGGTCCAAATCCACCCCCTAACCGAATGGATGCAATTATTGTTGCAAAGTATGCCCCTTTGGTTTTACCTCAACGTATGAATGCATTACCTACAAGAGATTATCTTAAGTACATGCCTAAGTTTATTGGTGAGGGAGAGTTAACAGCTAAAGAACACCTTGATAATTTTTATGCCTATGCTGACAATCTAAATATTGAGCATGAAGATGTCTGGATGAGAGTTTTTCTTCAAAATCTTGAGGGTGATGTAAGAAATGGTTCAGATCCTTGAAAACTGGTAGCATAACTGGAATTGAAACCATAGATGATACATTTTTAAAGAAATGAGGTGATAAGAAATATTTTCCGTATTATATCACTGAATTTGGTGCAATAAAAAATAAATAAGGAGAATCCATTTCTGATTTTTCTAAGAGATTCAATAATATGTATAGCAAAATACCTATTGAAATCAGGCCTAATGAAGCTTCAGCCAAAATCACTTATCTTGGTGCCTTTGATCCTAATTTTTTTTTATTATTGAGAGAAACAATATCTACAACACTAAAAAAAATGCATGACAATGCACTAGAGGTAGGATATAATGTGTTAGTAGCTGATAGGCTTAGAGGAGGGATTGACAGAGAAAAAATAAAGAAAAAATCTGAAGTTTCAACTTTAAGAACTTCAAACATAGATCCTAAGTTAGATGCGCTGACCAAGATAGTTAATTCATTGACCACTAAGATGTCTAATCTGAAGATGGAAGAAATACCGAGTACTACCAGAAATGTTTCATTTGATCAACCTGATAGGAAGAAATCTATAAGACCTAATTTTCCTCAAATTTTGAAGTGAGAAAGGAGAGATGTTGATGATCAAAAAGTACAACCTCCTTTACAGAATGCTATATTTGAAGATGAAGAGGAAGCTGAAAGGTTGGAGAAGGTTGTTGATAGCAATTATCAGAGAGAAGAAGAAGGGTTGATTCATGTTACACAAATAGAGTATGAGGATTTCATGTCATATACTCAGAATAATGAAGTGATTCCTGGTCATTCCATGATTGTAGTTGATAATAAAAGTAGATATAATCTCAAATCAAAGAATATTAATGATAATCCAAAGCCTTTTGCACAACCCAAGAAGAATAAGGAAAAAGTCAAAATTCCAATAGAAAAGCAAGATGATGAACATAAATTACTAGAAATTCCGATAGTAGTTAATACTCCTTCACTTGAGGTAACAATTTCTCACAAACTGCCCCTTTTTTTCAATTTTGAGAATGAAATGAAAAATATAAAGAGTCATGTTCCTCTTGTAGAGCTCATAAAAATGATGATTTCAAAAATACCTTTATTAAAGATATTCAACCCCCACCTACCGAGGTAGCTTCTAATTTTGTTAACCTTGAAGATGACGAGCCCACTATTATTTTATGTCCATTGGTAGAAAATAGAGGTGAATCTACCCCTCCTTTCTATCTATCTTTGAATATCCATGATAAGATCTTGCATAGTTTCCTAATGGACTCTTGAGCCTCACATAATTTAATGCCCAAGGTAGTAATGGATGAACTAGATGTTGAGATAGCTAGAGAGTATCAATATCTCTACTCCTTTGATTCTCGGAAATTTCAATGCCTTGGTGTCATCAAAGACCTTGCAGTAAGACTTTTTCAATTACCCATGAGAGGAACGGTGATGGATATTATTGTAGCGAACATTCCTCCTAGGTTTGGAATGTTACTTTCTAGGTCATGGATTAGAAGGTTGGGAGGAACCTTGAAAATGGATTTCACTTATGCTAATGTCCCTTTTTTTGGAGGAGAGAAAAGAAGACTTTATAGAGAAGCTCAATTGGCATATATCATTAGTGACAAAAAAGACCCCACTAATCATCCAGTTTATGCTAGAACACCTAATGTTGGTTCAATAATTTTACACATGGAAAATGTTGTCCTATTTGTAGAAAAATTTCAGATTTTGAAGCTTGCTGAAAAAGAGATCAGTGATGAAGGTTCCTAGCTATGGCAAATGTACTTTGACGGTTCATGTTCTAAACAAGGAGCTGGTGCAGGAATATTTCTCATTTCTCCTTTAAATGAGAGCTCCACTTTTTCTTTCAAATTTGAATTTGAACCAACTAACAATGTGGCTGAGTATGAAGCTCTGCTAATTGGTTTAAAAATAGCAAAGGACATGAATACTTCAGTAATTTCCGTTTTTGGATATGCTGAACTTGACATTCAGCAAATCAATTTTTTTTATCAAACAAATCATCCTAGACTCAGAGATTACCGGAATGCCATATGGAGCATTGTAGAAGAATCATTTCTAGCTTTAAACATTTCTTTTGTTCCAAGAGAAAGTAATATTTTGGCTGACTCACTTTCTATTTCAGCAAGCTCATTTAAGATTCCAGTACCTATGAAGATAAAATATGAAGTGAAAGTTAGGTTTAGACCCAGAATTCCTTATAATTTCAAGCATTGGAAATTTTTTGAAGATGATTAGGAGATTAGAAGAGTCATTGAAGATTTTGAAGAGTTTTTTGTCCTAAACATTGATCAATATGAAATTTCATGAAGGATAATGCTATTTCTGAAGACACCAAAAATATGCAAAAATAGATTGTTGATCAACCTATCATTCAGCTTCCTACCAATCAAATTCCCAAGGGGTTAATCCCACTTGAGAATCTCTTTGATCACAATGATTTCTCAGCCAAACTACAGTTGGCTAAAATGGAAGCATAATTGGAAGATTTCAATTTGGGCACAAAAAAAGAACTAAGGTATGTGAAGTTATCAAAAGCTTTATTAGAATAAATAAAGGATGGATACCACAAGTTGTTTTGTGAATTTGTTGATTTTTTTGCCTGGAAATATGAAGATCTTAAGACATATGATACATCTATCATTGAGAATATGATAACATTGAAATATGGCACTAAGCCATTCTGACAAAAATTAAGGCAAATCAATCCACTATTGTTACCATTGATGGAGAAGGAATTTAAGAAACTTTTGGATGCCAAAATCATCATTCCAGTTCCAGTAAGGAAGAAGAGTGGTGAAGTCACACTATGTGTAGATTTCAGAAATCTTAACTAATTCTCCAAGAAAGATAACTATCCTTTGCCAAAGATGGAGCATATTCTTCAAAAGGTAACTCATTCAGACATAATTTCCATGTTAGATGGGTTCTTCGAGTACAATCAAGTTTTAGTTTGGCCAAAAGACCGAGAGAAGACATCATTCACTACTCCTTGGGGAACATTCATGTATGCAAATATTCCATTTTGGATTATGAATGTTGGAGCTACTTTTAAACATGCTATGGACTTTGCATTCATTAGAGAAAAGGAAAAATCCTTGGTAATCTATTTAGATGATATTACTATTTATTCAACCTCAGATCAAGAACACTTTTAGCGCTTGAGACAAGAATTTGTTAATTGCAGAAAATATGGTATATCATTGAATCTAAATAAGTCTCATTTTTCTTTCAAATAAGGTAAGATGTTGGGTCGCATAGTTTCAAAATATGGAGTGAAAATTGATCCTAAAAGAGTGTTTGAAATTCAATATTTAACACTTCTACGGTTAAAGAAAGAGGTTCAATATTTCCTTGGTAAAATTAATTTCTTAAGAAAGTTCATTCCAAATTTTACTGAAGTGGTGAAGCATATTAATAGCATGTTGAAGAAGGACAAAGAAGTCAAGTGGACCATTGAATGTAGAAATTCATTTGAGTTGATAAAAAAAGATATCATTGAAACACCTCAGTTGGTAAGCCCTGAATACTCAAAGAATTTCTTGATCTTCTCATTTGCCTCACAAGATATTATTGCTGCTATTTATTACAAAAAGATTCAGAAAATAAGGAATTCCCCATAGCATTTTTTAGCACAGCTCTTAGAGATGCAGAATTGAAGTATGAAATGTTGGAAAAGCATGCCTATGCATTATTGAAAGCTTTGAAATATTATAGAGTTTATATTCTACATGCTCAAGTTATTTCTTATGTACCTTCATCTTCTATTAGAGAGATATTAGTTCAACCTGATATTGATGGAAAAGGAAGTAAGTGGGCGATTAAAATTCTTGAGTTTGATTTAGAGATAAATACTACTAAACTAATCAAAGGTCAAGGATTAGCCAAACTACCAGCTAAAGAAAATTGTAAAGTTTTTGGATTGAATTTCATGGGTGACAACTTTGAAGGGCAGATTTCTGAACCTATAGATAGAATGGAAGTGGATGTAAAAATTTTTGAATGTAGCTGGTATAAGGACATCATCTATTTTTTGGAACATTTTAAACCTCCTCTAAATTATGATAAAAGCAGAGTAAGATCTTTGAAGTTGAAAACTGTTAAATTTTGCATTAAAGATAGTTTTTTATATTGGAAACATCCTACAAGAGTTTTATTGAGATGAATTGATGTAGATGAGTCCAAGAATTTTATCTTTGATATCCATAGTAGTGTGTGTGGAGATTGTTATCACTTAAAAAATTTCAAAACACCATTATGACAAGATTACTTATGATCATGGGTCAAAATAGGGTCTTAGGAGTCATTTCTTGAGTTTGGCCAAGGGAAGTATTAATTTTTTAAAGTTTGAGCCTACCCTAGTGTTTAAATAAACTCATTTTTAAGGTCTTTCATGTCAATTCTTTTATTATTTTAGGATTCATTTCATTTCCCAAATTTTTTGTATCAAAACTGCCCAATTAGCCAAGAAACAATACTTTCGTAGCACCACCCATTGAAAAAAGTCACTTTGCGCTATGAAAACTCTAATAGTTTCATAGCGCAAATAACAAAAATTACACTACAGGGGCTATGAAAGTGTGGTTTTGTAACTGTCTTTTCAGTTGATTTTTCAAATGTCAGAAACCATTGGGAAAGGGTAGGATAGTGGTATGTCGAGTCATGTAAACTAAACTGACCATGTTATCTTTAAATCTGAAGAAGACAATGTTTGGTCTCCAAGAAGGTAAACTACTTGGACACATCATATCAGAAGAGGGAATAAAGATAGACCCAAAAAGGATTGAGGGTATATTGCAAATCAATCATCCTAGAAACATCAAGGAACTTCAATCTTTCATTGGAAAGATTAATTTCTTGAGAATGTTGATACCCAACTAGGTGAAGTCCTTAGAAACATAACAAACATGCTGAAAAAGGAAGAAGGAGTTAAATGGACCTCAGAAGAAAAGAAATCTTTTGAACTGGTAAAACAAGCATTAACCAAAGCACCAGTTCTTATAAGTCCTGATTCAAAAGATTTTTTCATTTTTTCATTTGCGTCAGAACATACAGTGGCTGTTGTCCTATTGCAGAAAAATTCGAAGGGACAAGATCAGCCAATTGCATTCTTTAATAAGGCATTGAGAGATGCACCTCTGAAGTACAATATCATGGAAAAACAAGCCTTTGCTTTAGTCAAAGCCTTAAAATACTTCAGAGTTTACATTTTACACTCCCACATAATTGCATTTGTGCCAAAATCAGTTGTAAAAGACATTCTAACACAAGACCCATATGGAATAAGAGGAAAGTGGATAGCTGTGATACTTGAATATGATTTAGAAATCAAGCCCACTAAGCTCATTAAAGGCTAAGGACTAGCAAGATTAATGGCTGAGTCTAATTTTGAAGCTCTTGATATAAACATGATAAATGCATTAGATGAACAACAAGAGTTTTCCACTCCCATTATTGAGGATTATTTTTTAAATTCATCTTGGTATGTTGATATTTCATATGTTTTGCACAATTTGAATACACCTCCTAGTTTGTCTAAGACAAAGGAAAGACTTTTAAAGTTGAAAGCTGTAAATTACTGTATTTTAGATAAATGTCTATATTTGAAAAATGCTAGTGGATTATTGCTTAAGTGTTTGCCTGAGAATGATGCAGAGAAAATCAAGCATGAGTTCCATAAAGGATAATGTGGAGGCCACCTCTATTGGAAGACAATTGCCAATAAAATCCTTAGAGCTGGTTACTATTGGCTCACCCTCTTTCATGATGTCCATAAAATGATTATTGCTTGTCATAAATGCCAACTCTTTGAAGGAAAAAGAAAATTTTTTTCTTTACCCTTGCATCCAATCACTGTTGAAGCTCGTTTTCAACAGTGGGGTCTAGACTTCATAGGGGAAATCCATCCACCATCATCTGCCCAACATAGATGGATTCTCACTGCAACAGACTACTTTACCAAATGGATAGAAGCCATCCCTTCTAGGCAAGCCACTGACTCTGTCATCATAAAATTCCTTGAAAATCATATCCTCTCTCGATTTGGCTATCCTAGGAAGATTATTACTGACAATCCTGCTGCATTTGGATCCAAAAATATGGTTGAATTCTATCACAACTATCAGATTACATTGGGTCATTCTACTGCTTATTACCCTCAAGGTAATGGGCTGGAAAAATCCTCAAACAAAAGTTTGGTGAACATAATCAAGAAGTTGCTGGAGGAAAATAAGAAATATTGGCACAGAAAGCTAGTACATGCACTATGGGATGATAGATTAACACTTAAAAAATCAATTGGAATGTCACCCTACCAGCTTGTTTATGGAGTAGATGCAATTTTTCCAACCAGCCTAGGAGTTCTAGTCATGAAGCTGATCCAAGGAGTACAACCTGAAGACAATGACATGATTAGAAGAATTAATCAGACCATACACCTTCAGCAAACCAGAGAGGAAGTCTACAACAGAGCATTACAAAAGCAAGAAAGCATCAAGAAGTTGTTTGATAGAAGGACAAAGGCCAGTGATTTCAACATTGGTAACAAATTTTTAAAGTGGGATTCAAGGAGAGAATATAAGGACAAGCATGGGAAATTTGATAATTTATGGCTTGGCCCTTATCTCATTCATTCTACTGCTCGTAACAATGCTTATTTTTTGCAATAATTGAATGGAGCTGAACTGTTTGGGGGTCCTTTCAACGGCAGGATGCTCAAAAATCATTTCTCTTAACCATATCAGTTTGGAAGCCTTTTTATTTTTTCTCATTGTGAATATCATATCCATCACTGCATTCAAAGTTAGAATATGAAAAAAGAAAAAAACAATACAAAAGAAAAGAGGGCATATTGTAAAAACAAGAAAGGTACAGCCCCATACCAAAAAAGAGAAACAAAATTTGAAAGTGTGCAAGCTCAAATGCCACTCCTAAAAACACACTCTTAGTTAGTAATACAACCTAATCATGACTAATTAGTTTTCAATTTACTGCTGATAGGTTAGTGAAATAGATTTTCCAAACAGCTTAATCTTGGATTATCGGTTAGGTAGATTAGGATAGAGGAAAAAAGGTTCAAACAAGCTCAAAATTTGAACCTATGAGTTTCAAAAAGATGCATGGATCTAATCTGATTAAATCTTGAGCCAAATACAAAAGAAAAATGGTTCTAATATGCCCAAAAATTGAACCAGAGAACAAAGAGAGAACATCTCAAACAAGCCTAAAAAACAGAGCTGAACATAATGAAGGATGTTCTTTAGTCTTCAAATCTTATGCCTTCACCATTTTTCTTTATTTTTCTACAAATTTTAGTCTATGTGCAGCTTGTCTTTATGGCATAGACCAACATCAAGTTAGACTGTTCAATCCTGACTTATCTGCTTTTAAATTTCTGTATTAGAATTTAGAGAATAAATTTTGTCAGATAGTCTAATCCTGACAGAGTATAGTTAGGTAGAGAAGCTTATGAACTCAACTACTTAATCTGAGTTGATGGAGAAATAAGGGTAGAAATAGACTAGTTTTATGCTTTCAAAAGAATAAAATTTTGATAAAAAGATTTTTCCAATCCAACTGCACTCTGGAAAGAAGAAAAAATGTTAGATCATTAGGATTGGGTAGGTAAAAATCTTGTTTTGATAGAGTTCCATTGTTTTTAATGGCTGCTAACATTGTCAGATCAAAAGAAGATCAGAAAAGTAAAGAAAGTTGTAGTCCAATGGATGAGGCATTGATCAAGTTCCAGAGAAGACATGTCTGATGTTCTTGGCACCTCCAAGGAGCTGCCATCCCAAGTTGGAGCCGCTGTTAGCCACCTATAAAAATTTGTCATATCAAATGGTGGCTAAATTTTTTTTGTAGCCTTCAAGAAATAATTTTATGGAGAAATTGTGAGTTCTTGAAGTCTTATGATGATCTTTATCCTTTAATATAATCTTCACTACTATTTCCCTCATTAACCCTGAAAAATCTGTTGTTTTCCTGAAGAAAAAGGCTGCTGAAAAACCCAATTTTCCCATCATTTTTACCCCTCCTCCACTCATAAATAAGCCCATTTTCATCCCCTTATTTCTTCATAAAATCCCTCCATAAGCCTCATTTAACCTTCAAATTCACTTCAAAACCCTTTTAAAACCATTTGGTCTCCTTCCATTTGGTTTAAAAAACCCCTCTTTCCTCTACCCAATTTTCCTCAGAAACTCTGTTTTTAAGCCTAAAAACAATCCTTTTTCATTATAAAGGTTTTTAGCCCCAAGGGCTTAACTACCATAACCCCCGCCTCATGAGACTTTAAGCCCTGCAACTAGATGCTTAAAAGGTCTAAACCCCCATTGTAAACCTTCATTTCTTTTTTTTCCTTTGTATTTCCGTAAAACCCGACTTTCCTTCGTATTTTAGTAAAACCTGACAGTTCAAAGTTTAAATGAATATCAACCGTCGATCTAAACCAATCAAAGATCATCGCAAGTCTACATTGGGTTCTCCCTTTTCTTCATGTCCTTCAAAAATATTCTGATGCGATCAAACCTCAGCCATCGATCATCCCTCCGATCCAACGGTTAATACAAGATTGCATCGCAATTTTCCCTTTGTTCTTTCTCTTTTCCTCCTCTGATGCCATTCTTCCCAATTAAATCTTAGCCATTGAATCCATAAGAATCGACGGCTAAGATCTCGTTGCAACTCCACCCATAATTATTCGTGTTTGCCCCTCTGATTAACTCTCAACCATCGATCTGACTCCTAGATCCGACAGACAGCGCTCCATCGCATCGCAAAAATCCCTTTGTGCCATTTCCTACCCTCCTTCGATTTGTGATCACCCTGATTAAATCTCGATCATCCATTTCATAGATCCTATGGTCCAGATCAAACCCGGCCTTTCTTTGTTATTCCACAAAGCCCGGCAGTTTAAAATTCTCAATGAAAATCCACTGTTGATCTTTGCAGATCAACGGTCCTCGTTGCACCCAATCTCTGCCCGATCCCTTGCCTTATATTCATTTCATCGCCTCATCATTAAATCTGGGCCGTTCATTCCTAATATCTAATGGTGAGGATCTAAACTACCTTTGACCTTGCCCACCTTTTTCACCCGCGCATCTTACCCCATCGCGCTCTCGTTCCCACTATCAGAACTCTCCGCCTTTCATCCGATGGTTGAAGCTCCATATCACGTAGTTTTGCACATGAAAGTTAATGCCAAAAAATTATGTGATATGGGTGGTATTAAAAATACAGGTGTCGAGTGCAGACCCATATCTCGTTTATTTTGCAAAATTTTGAAACCACTTTGGAGCAGCACGAAACCAACGGTTTTTTCAGCCGAAACCACCTTTCCCCATCGCATTACATTTTCCTAGTTAAATCTTCATCGTTCGTTCTTTTGATCTGACGGCCCAAATTTCATTTAACTCCCAAGTCTTTTCTCCTTCATTTTTTCTCTTGGCCATCTCATTGACTGTTTCCCACCATCTATCTTCGCGGATCGACGGTCTTAATTAAATCTTCCCCCCAATTCATTTGCCATTGCATTTTCTCCTCTGCTACCAAATGCTCTACCATTTCATCCCAATCATTGATCATTCTAGATCAACGGCTCTCATTTATTCCACGTCCAAACTTCACTCTAGCCCTTGTTCGCTTCCGATAAAGGTTTTCTCCCATTTTTTTTTACAATTTCCTCCATTTTGCTATAATATTACCCCCTTTGAATTATAAACTCCCCAATTAATCCTGGACATTGATCGATATAAAATCAATGGCACAGACTTAATCTTCCTTCCGTTCATCCAACTGCCTCTCCATTTAATCCCGTCAAGTGATCTCGGCCATTAGTTGATTTCATCCAACGGTCATGATTAAACCTCATCCCCGAAGTGGCCTTAACCTATTTTTCACAGGTTTTTCTTAATTTCGCTTGTTATGTGCAGGTTTTAAGTTTTTTCCACAATTCTAAAATGAAATCAAAGGCTAAGGATGATGATCCCCAGGCCATTATCCATGAAGACAAAGAATCTGCAGGGTTCCAAATATGATTTTATCGTGCTTCATGAGCACTGGTAACATTATAAAACCCTCTGCGCACCTACAAAACACAAAAAAACAGAATGAATATCAAATAGCCAAAGAGTATTAGTGTCAAAGGATAAAATCAGAGAAAAAGTGAATATTAATGATTTTAAACACAGTTTTGAGGGATTAAGGCATAAATTCAACTATCAAAGGCCTAATCCACACAATTAAAGACAGTATGAAGACCTGAAGACAAAAATTAAGCCTGATCAGACCTAAAACACAGATCAAAAGCAAATTAAAAGTGTTTTAACAATAAACAAAGAGATATATCAGTTCGAAGGGCCACCACCACTACATCTGAGCCTAAGTGAATCCTCTCTAGCTACAAAAGCTCCACTTGCAGCCTTAGTCAGTAATATTTTGTTTAGAGAGGCTAGAGTTATTGCAAATCCTGCCTGAAAGAGTTCTAAAGTCAAAAAACTCTGCTAAGCTGCTAAATACTTAATGAAAACCAATTAATACTGAGAAATATTAGAAGACTTCTCCATTGAGCCCCTCAAAGGCCGAGAAGCATTAAACTGTATTAATTGAGCCTAGAGATCTTTTCTCTCATCCCACCTTCTCATTTCTTCTATAAATACTTCTGTAGTAGATGAGATAATGTTGGTCACTGCACATCTGTTGCCTGTAAATAGTTTTCTGAAGTTGCTGTAAGCAATGTTTGTAATTGAAGATACCTAAGTTGAGATGAGAAGTTTGAAGCTGTAGAGAACCACTGGACTTGATGATTGTAACTAGTTTGAACATCAAATACAAGCTAATTTATGGGATCCTGGTCTATGTCAATGGTGATGTGTTTCTTATTGTAAATTGTTATTTTATTTTTATTTCCATTCTGTCCACCTTCTCTGATAAAGAACAACAAATATAGAGCTAGGATTTACTGTTACAAGTACCCTACTCTCACTGATAAGCTTTATCTTTATGTTTTCTTCCAATTGTGTATTTAGGAATGATTTAGTACAACTAAGCAGTTAAGGAATGTTGGTGTTCCCACGTCTTACTGTCTAAACTTTAAACATTGTTCTTGAATTTTATTTTCATTACTTGCTAAGTAGAGTTGGACTAGGAAAGTTTATGGTTTTCCTTGTCTTCTAGTTTTCCTCCAAAGGTTTTTTGAAAGTTTCCCTTAAGAGTATGTTGAAAGCAGGATAGGTTCAAATTCCTTACCTGAACTTAGACTGCTTTTTCTATTTATCGTGAATGTTTTCCTTTTGAATACGCTAAAAGCATGATAGGTTCAAAGTCCTTACTTGATCTTAAGCTATTCTTTGTGTTTTTTAAATGTTTTCTATTGAAAGTGCATCAAAAGCAGGCTAGTTTCAAAGTACTTACCTGATCTTAGATTACTTTTATATCTTTCTTAAGTGCATGCCAAAAGTAGGATAGTTTCAAAGTACTTACTTGATCTTAGGCTGCTCTTTGTTCTTCAGTTGTTTGATTCCTCTTCTTATTGTTTCATTCCACTCCATAAAATCAACTTAAAGAGATCCTTTGACATAAATGACTTGCCCCATGGACCACTCTTGAAACTTGTTGTTTCAATTAAATCCTATTATGACTCCATAGCCCAATGGATTGAAGCTGCTTCTTGCCTATATTGTTAGCTGAATCATTCTTTCACTTTCATACACCTTCACCCTTCATTTAGACTTCCTTCACCTTAATTGTATCTTTTCCCAACCAAAACCAAACAAAACCTTGTTCTTCATAACTAGCCTAATATCACATTTCAAGCCTTAAA
Organism: Pinus albicaulis; assembly: GCA_034641835.2. Classification (NCBI taxonomy): domain Eukaryota; kingdom Viridiplantae; phylum Streptophyta; class Pinopsida; order Pinales; family Pinaceae; genus Pinus; species Pinus albicaulis. The sequence continues at coordinate 60,591 of JAXQQM020073587.1, read as the reverse complement.
TATAAATCAATCTTTGCACTTATAGAGAGACCCCTCTCTGGATTCAGGAGGGCTAGATCTTAGAATCTGAAAGTGGTTCAAATGTTGTCTCTACAGCTTTAGTGTTACCAATCTGCTAAAATTACAGAGACTTAACACTAGGCACTGGTATTTTTACAACTCAAGGCTGTCTCTAGGAGTGACAACATCTTTCTGGCGCCGTTTCCAGGGAAACGAAGTTAAAGATTTAAATCCCTGGGATACGACAAAAACACAGTCACCCTTCAAAATAGGTGAGTAGGAAGGGTTGAGAGTTGTAGATCCCTCACCTTGGTGACTCCACTGTAATTCTAAGTGTAAATCCATTTTTTAGTCCTGGCTCAAAGAAGCCTCACCTAAGGTTAGATACGTCTCAACTGAGAATCCCTTCAGTGTGTGACCCTGATAATATATTACACAAAATAAATTAGAGAGAAAAGCATATTGCTCATACTAATATACCTAGGTTCTCCTTGGGAGAATCTCCATCTTCCTCATATTTGGCTCAAGTTCAAGGCCTTGAGACCTCTTCCAGAATCCGTAACTATTCTCAAGGTCATCCCTCTACTGAAAATATCGAAGTCAAATATGAGGCTGAGTTTGTAGACACTTCAAGCTTCTTTCTGCATCCCACTCCTGAAGCCGAAGAAGTAAAATATGTCACAGAGGTTACCACTTCACAGATTCCATCTGTTCAAAGAACCCCACAAGCATTCGTTCAGTATATCCCTATTGTTATACACATTAATCTTCTGCCACCTCTTATTGCTCATCAGAATCCTCCTCCACCTCCACCACTTATCATGGTTGTTCCCGGTTTCTTGCTGAAAAAATATGCCCCCCTGGAATTACCTTAGATCTTGAATGGAATGCCTCAAGATTACCTAAAGGTATTACCTCACTTCAACGGGGAGGATAGCATTGCCGCCCAAAAACACTTGGAAGTTTTTTGCGCTTTTTCAGAGAACTTAAATGTTGAACATCTGGATGTGGTGTTGAGATTTTTTGTCTAGTATCTAGATGGAGAGGCCATAAAATGGTTCAAGACCTTGGGGGACCACTCTATTAATACCTGGGAGGAAATGGAAAATGCCTTCACCAGGAAATGGGGAGAGAAAAAGGATCATGGATACTTCCTTACTGAATTCAATGCCTTGAGGAAATGACATAATGAAGATGTATCCAAATTCATTAAGAGATTTAATAAACTGTATATGAGTCTACCAGCAGAAATGAAGCCTCACCAGATCGCTGCTAAAGTGGTGTTTGTAGCAGCCTTCGAGTCAGAATTCAGATTCTCTCTAAGAGAAAGGAAGTCTGCTACTCTGGATGAAGCCAAGACCGATGCATTGGAAGTGGAAGCCAACTTTTATTCTATGGGTAAATCAAAAGGGAGGTTAGACCATGATTCTAGGCAAAGAGGTAAAGAAGAAGCCTCTACCTGAAATCAAGAAAGGGAGGCTGCAGATTACAAAATAGAGGAGATGAGTAAAATGATCAAGAAACTTTCGAGCAAGCTAGTGAAGCTTGAGCTCGAGGCAAAGAACTCATCCTCCAAGCCATTCAAAACTGCTCCAAATAGGGGATTTAACTCACAATATAGAAAACCTCATCTTCAAATATTGCAGAGAGAGTGACAGGAGCAGCAAGACCACATACAGCCCCTGCTGTATCTGGAAGGGCATATGGATGGCCCTGCCGAAGAAATTCTCGATGGGTAAGATGACTAATATCTTGCTTAATCAGACGACGATGAATTTGAGTCTTATTTTCAAGAAGGTGAAGGAGTGGAGCTCTCCTTGTAAGAAGAAGAAGAAAAAACATGTGTTGCTGAAGATTCGGAGATGAACGATTACTGTAAACAGTTTTTAGACTTCATGCAAGCACGGTTTCATAGAAAATATGATCTCAGGTCCTCCAGAAAGAGAATCCACAGACAAGAACAAGAAGAAGAGATGCCTCAGAAGGAGCTTGTTGCTCATAAAATTGAATATAAAGGGAAGAAACCTATGACCAAACCTTTGCATCCTAATGTCTTTGTTCCATCTTCTTCTAATATAGTCCCCAACTCAATTTCAAAAGTCAAGCCTATCCCAAAGGAAGAAAAACCTCCAGCTGAGAGTAAAGAGCCAAAAGAAAGTCTCGTAGAGAAGCCTCCTCCTGTGTTCAACCTTCAGAAAGAGTTAGAAAAAGTAAAAATTCCCGTCCCTTTAACTGAACTCCTGAAGTAGCCAGTCTACCAGTCTCAGGTTTCTTATTTCATGCTTCCTCAAGGAGCAGCCCCAATCCCAGACAGTTTAAACCTCCAAGAAGAAAGACCCATGGTTATGTTCGGTCCCCATGTTGAGGAACTAGATTATTCAACTCCCACTTTCTATGTCTCCTTAGTAATTCATGACCTGTTATTGCATAACTGTATGCTAGATTATGGAGCCTCTCATAACCTCCTGCTCCTGTCAGTGATGGAAAAATTGGGGCTACAGATCACTCGCCCATATAAATATCTCTACTCTTTTGATTCCAAGAGAGTCAAATGCCTCAAAATGATCAAGGATTTGGTGGTAAATCTAGCCCAAATCCTAGCTAAGAGTGTGGTAATGGACATAGTAGTGGCCAACATCCCAGCTCGATTTGGGATGTTTTTATCAAGATCATGGGGTGCAAAAATCAAAGGATCTATAAATCTCGACCTAACCTATGTGACCATCCCTGTGTTCGAAGGCCAAGAAAGGAGATTATACAAGGAAAAAAGGTTTGTGAAGATGGTCACTAAAGCTGATAATTCAGTAAATTCACCGGTGTACAACAAACAAGGGGAGTTTTCATGTTTGATGCTTGAGAAGACCAAGATTACCTGCAAGAGCCATCTTTCTGTCAGGTAAAGATCGAACAGTCTTCAAATAATGAAGAAGGTGGGGTCTGGACTTTGCACTTTGACGGAGCTAACTCAAGGGAAGGGAATGGAGTTGGAGTTCTCTCGATCTCGCTCACCGGACATCTAGTCCCACTTTCTTTCAAATTGGAATATGAAGCCACGAACAATGTGGCTGAATATGAAGCATTAATCCTGGGTCTAAAAACAGTAAAGAATATGAATATTCAAAGCTTGAAGGTTTTGGGAGATTCAGAACTGGTGGTGAGAAAAGTAAGAAATCAATGTCAATCTAAGCACCTATGACTGAGGGCTTACAGAAAGAGGTATGGGACTTGGTAGAGAATTTCTTCTCAACATCTAATATTCTCATGCCAAGAGACCAAAACGAATGGTAAACTCTCTTTGAGTAGCCACAAGCACTTTTAAATTTGCTTGAGAATCCCCCTCCTAAGGTACGAGATAGAGGTATGTTATTGTCCTTCCATCCATGAAAATTTCAAACTGCTGGAAGGTGTTTGAAGATGAAGAGAACGAAGTGAAGAGATTCATGGAGATCGTGGGGAGTTCTCCAATTGGCCATATATGTTGGCGAGAGGAGGCGAGAGGACCTTCCTTAGAATAAATAGCGAGGATACCATGGGCGGGCACAAGGTGCTACAACTCAAAGGGAGTGTAATTCCCATACAGGACTGGTCCCTCTGAGAGACTATTTGATAAGAATGATGTCCCAATCCGGCCGGGTAAGGTTGTTGAAGAAAATCGGGTAGATGACACGAACCTCGGCACGGAGGCCAATCCCAAGATTGTCAAATTGTCAAATAAGGTACCCAAAGAATACAAAGGGCAATATCGGAAGCTATTTCAGAAATATAAAGACGTATTTTCCTGGTCCTATCAAGATTTGAAGACCTTTGATATTAGTATTATCCAGCACAAGATTCCATTAAAAGGAGATGCTAAGCCACACAAACAGAAATAAAGATAGATTAATCCTTTACTCCTTCCCTCCATAGAAAAGGAAATCAAGAAAATATTGAAGGCTAAGATTATTGTGCCTTTAAGATATTCTGAATGGGTGACCAACTTTGTCTCAGTACAAAAGAAGAATGGAGAGATAAGACTGTGTGTGGACTTTCGGAACTTGAACAGAGCATCTCTGAAAGACGATTATTCGCTGCCAAAGATGGACCATATATTGCAGAAGGTGGTAGGATCTTCATGAATGTCCATGATGCATGGATTTTCTGGGTATAATCAAGTAGCAGTGCTTACAGAGGATCAAAAGAAAACTACATTCACCAATCCTTGGGGAATGTTTATGTATGCTCGAATGCAGTTTGGATTGATCAATGCAGGGGCTACATTTCAAAGGGCCATGGACATTGCTTTTGTGGGGGAACAAGAAAAATTCATGGTGGTGTACCTAGATAATATCATAGTCTTCTCAAAGGGCGATGCTGAACATATGGAGCATTTGCGCAGAACCTTTGACAAGTGCCGTAGGTATGAATTGTATTTAAACCCACAAAAATATTTGTTTGCTTTAGAAGAGGGTAAACTGTTGGGGAATATTGTAGAAAAGGTAGGGGTAAAAATTGACCCAAAAAGGGTAGAAGTCATAAATGGTATATCCTTGCCCAGAAATAAGAAAGAGGTCCAAGTTTTTCTTGGACGTATCAACTTCTTGAGAAGATTCATACCAAACTATGCAGAGATAGTCTAGTACATAACTGAAATGTTGAAGAATGATAATGAAGTAAAATGGACTAATGAGTCATGGGAAGCTTTTAACAGAATAAAAAATGCTTTCACAAAGGCCCCATTATTAGTAGGACTGGTTTATGCAAATCCCTTCATGATATTTTCGTTTACATCTGCCCACACCGTCGCAGCTATATTATTACAGAAAAAAGAGGAAGTTCATGAACAACCTATCACATTTTTTAGCCAAGTTCTTCGCAGCACTAAGTTAAAATATAACATCCTGGAGAAAGAGGCTTATGCCTTGGTAAAATCCCTTAAGGCTTTTCAGATGTATGTATTGCAGTTAGCTATAACTGCATTCGTACTCACAACAACTGTAAAAGATATCTTGATTCAGGGGGATAGTGAATGAAAGAGAGGCAAATGGATAGCCAAGATACAGGAGTATGATTTGGAAATACGCCCCACTAAGCTAATAAAGGCACAAGGATTGGCCAAGATCCTGTCCGAATCAAACTACCAGCTTTGGGGATCAACTTGTCCATGGTAGCAAATGAAGTATCCGAAGGAGCAGGTGAACCACATGGAATAGAAGCTTCTACACAAAAAACCCACATGAAGTACCTTCTTAGTCCATGGTACAAAGAAATTGTACTGTACCTATTGAATCTTAGATGTCCTCCAAGTTGCGACAAGATGAAGTACTGGGCGTTAAGGTTAAAATCTCAGAAGTTCATCATAGCAAATGGTTGTTTGTACTGGAGAGACCCATCGGGCATACTACTTTTATGTCTCATGGAAAATGAAGTAGAAGAAGTGATGGCGGAATTCCACGAGGGAATTTGTGGTGGCCACTACAGCTGGAGGGCCACGGCACACAAGATTCTGAAAGCAGATTTTTTCTGGCCTAGACTTTTCGGAGATGTTCATACTCGGGTAAGGGCCTGTGAGAAATGTCAGAAATTTGCTGAAAGGCAGAATTTTTCACCTTTGCCTATGATCCTAGTACACATAGAAGAACCTTTCCAACAGTGGGGATTTGATTTCATTGGTGAAATTAATCCTACCTCAAGCGGGCAACACAAGTGGATACTAATAGCCACCAATTATTTCACTAAATGGGTAGAGGCCGTGTGAGAAAGGAATGCTACAGACACAGTGGTGATCAAGTTTCTGCAAGATAACATTATCTCAAGGTTTGTTTGCCCTGCTAAGATTGTCACAGATAACTCTCAGGCTTTTAAGTCTATCAAATTTATTAATTTTTTCCAACAATATAATATTGTGTTAGGACACTCTACTGCATACTATCAATAGGGAAATGGATTGGTAGAATCCTCAAATAAAACATTGGTAAGGGCATTGAAAAATTCCATAAATGAAAACCAGAAGAACTGGGATTCTCAGCTCAAGTTCGCACTATGGGCAAACAAAATCACTAGTAAGAGGTCAACAGGCAAATCCCCATATGAATTGGTCTATGGAAGAGTAGCGGTTTTCCCGATACAATTGGCCCTACCTGTGGCTAGGTTCATGCAGGATTGTCAAGAGGAACCAAATGATTTTACAAGAAGAATAAATCAGTTAGTAGAGCTGGAAGAGACTCAAAGTCGAGTAAATCAAAGGATGAATGAGTACCAAGAGAAAATTAAAGACCTGTTTGATCAACATGCTAAAGATAAAGAGATTTATGTTAGAGATATGGTGCTAAGATGGGATATAAGAAGGGCTAAGAAAGGAAAGCATGGGAAGTTTGATCCATTGTGGTTTGGTCCTTTTAAAATTGCAGAGGCTGGAGGAAACAACACTTTCAGGCTGGAAAATTTGGAAGGCGACCTGCTGAAGCCCCTGTAAATGGGAAATTCCTAAAACCCTATTTCCAGTACTGATTCAGGTCATAAGACCTACTGTATATATATTGTACAATATTTTTCTCGTTTAATTTAGGTTTGTTGTTTTTGATTAAGGCCTAAGGAAGGTGGAAGCGCCAAGGAGTCGTGTTCACAGAGAAAGGTTAACAGGTGGTCTGTGGAGTTCTCGACACGCTCAAGGATGAGCATGTCATCCCAAAATGGAGCCAATGTTGTTATATCATTCATCACTGCCCTAAGAAATATAAAAAGGGGATCACCCGAAGCATAAAAGGGAGAAATAATTAAAGAATCAGATGGGGTGATGTGAATGAAAATCCATATAAAAAAGGAGACAAGGCATCATGTATATATTGTAGCCTTGCGGTAAGATTTTCATGAAACAAAGGAAGATAAAGGTGCAAGACAGCTAGACAAGGCGGGACCCACCCATGCTCCGAGTAGACAAAGGAAGAAAGGCACGTGAAGAGTTTTCGGGGGGATCAAGGATGGCAGGGAGAAGGAGGAATCTCAACCCCCCGGAATGATGATGATGTGGCATATGGTGGGATCTGAGACATTTTCTCCATGGGGAGATGGTTGCGGGCTTAGAGCTGCTACAAGGCCCCACCGGAATGCTTGGAGGGCCCGACCACGGAGACATCTGGAGTTGTGAATGCAACGGTAAGGTAAGTCCTAGGACACCTGATACATGACTAGTACCGGTATTTAACCTAGCACATGGTATACACCTAATCAAAATCTGATAATCAATAACCAAATTCCACGCATCCCAGTGTCGGCATCCTTATGACGTCAGCCCTACAAGTGTCGTCCTAGCCTCGTTTTTCGGGTAATATAAAACCGTTTAACCCTGCTTTGTGTTCACTGTGGTAAAATAATTTATTTTATGGATAGTATAGCCAAAGCGTGAGTGCCTAGTACCAGGTCTACCAAGTCACTTTCAACTTCCCTGCGTCATTTCCTCATGAAAACTTTCCTTAGTGTGCAAGTATTTTGTCCCTCTTTCACTGTTTGGTTTCCTTCCACTTTTCATTTTCATAATGGTCATGGGTAGAATTAATATTAAGGAGTCGGAGCCTGAAACCCCTCAAGTTCACGAGTCTAGGGCTGCACCTAGACCAGATCCGTTCACATACATGCAAGCCCACATTCAAGACCTGCAATACCCTTTCCCTATCAATAGCGTCAAGCCTGACATATTTATGAAACACTTAGAAAATAGGGATAGGTTCAGAGTTTTTTTTTCGGGAATATACTACCAAATTGCTCCACCTATCTACCCAGTTGTGGAATTGATATGTTGGCTCAGAGAAGCTTATGATGAGCACTGAGATATGTTCCTATCGACTCAAGGGAACAAGATTTTCAGTATATCTCCGGAGATTATCAGGAAAGCCCTCCACTATCCTCCCAATTTAAATTATGTCAGTTTCTTTGAAATGGATTTATCTCGCCAGTTTTCCAAGCTACCCTAGAGGCAGCACAGTGACTTCATCGCTACTATTTTGGATTCCCGCGTTACATCTTTCCTGTCTTCGGACTCGGTGCCTCTGAACACATTCAAAGAAGACCTACAACCAACACTTTCTCTCATTGCGGGGTTGTTAGGTATAGAAGGGGTCAAGCGAGTCTCGAAGGAATGTGTAGCCCTTTTATGGTTGATGTCACAATCTAGTGTTGTTTTGGGTATCCCTGGTTTCTTGGCCTCCTCCATTCAAACCTAGTTTCAAGACCTCCCGGCCACTGGCCATTTTCATTTCTACTCCTTGGTGTCCTACCTCTTCCTCGTCCAATAGGCTAATAAGTTTGAGGGTTTGGGTCTAGAAAATTTTTCTAGGATAAATTATCAACCAAGAACTATTTTTGACTGGAACCCCACAGTGTATCAATTGGCTAATGGGGTGGGTTATTCCAAATTTCTGAACGAATTCATGACAACCCTCCACTGAGGATTTTTCCTGAGCAGAGGAACTAGCTATATTTCAATGAGGAAGAAAGAATGGGAGATTGGTACCTATTTGATGACTACACTGAGATCAGGGTCTATGGTGCAGAGGTTTCCCCTTACAGACTGCCAGTTTTTCCCACCATGTGGATTTTCGCCTTGGAGTACCTCTGGCAAACCTTGGAGGTAGACCAGCTCCACTTCCTCCCTGCGAAAAAGGGGTTCATTCTCAAACTACCTACCACTTTTGGCCCCTTTATTGTTAACTCAAGGCATGCCCTCCCCATAGTGGAAACCCTGCTCAAGGGTATGGATTTAAGGCAAGGGAAAGCTTGGCCTTATGGTCCGAAAGGCATTATCTGAAACAAAAGGAGGAATATTAAATCAACTGCATATGCTCATGAAAGTATACCCTTCATCGAGTGGAGAGCTAATCTTGATACCTGGCCTTTTCTTTCACAGATGGAGACTGATTCATCTGCGACAAGGGAAAAAGGAGACACTGCTTCAACACAAGAAGCAGGTAAGAAAAAGGTTGGAGAAGTTGGAGTCTCAGGAGGAGATTCTCCATCTTCTAAAAGGCAGAGAACAAATGATGAAGAAGGTGTTGGCAAAGAGCCGCCGCTGGAAAAAGTGGCACTACATGGGGAGTCAGACAAGGGAAAAGTGGGTTTCATGGTAAAATATGATGGTCCGTCCTCGTCTGATTTCTTAGAGCTTTCAAAATCTCTCTATGTAAATAGGTCCAAGGTGGGGGAAGAACAAAGATATCAGGGAGAAGCTCTAGTCAGAATTGGAGGGATATGTAGACAAATATCATACTCGATTTTCCACTGAGATTGATATGGACAAGGAAAAATTATTGTTAGCCATGACTAAAGTGGTACTAGATCTAGAGGCTAGGACCACCAGCTATAGAGCTCTGGAGGTGGTAGTAAACATGTCACAAGTGCCCCCGATAGATAAATGCAATCTGTTTCAGTGCTTTGGTGACATGTTGAAGGGCAAGGTGGTAAAGCTCTCTCTCACTCTAAGGACATTGCAAACCAAGTACAATCAAGTGGTTGAGAACCTTAGAGTGGAGGAGACCAATGCCCGAGCACTCTCAAACAACCTGTGGAGCCTTCAAGTGGTTGTGAAGGGCAAAGGGAATGACAAAGCAGTTCCTCAGGGTCATCTCATTGCGGAATTGCATAAACAGGTCGCAGCCCTAAAGCATAAACTAAATATACATAGTTTTCAGCACGTGCAGACCGCTGAGTTGGCCCAGATAGAAAAGGACAAAGCCAACCTAGTAGACTCCCTAACTGTGGAGAAAGAGGATAAGACTAAAATTTCTAATGAGATGGCTGCCCTCAAGCTGAAAATGGATGAGCTGTAGAAAAGCTGGGATGCACACGTATGCTCCACACCACCTCCTGAAGGATCCAGCTTGCTCTCAGAACAATTACCTATAGTGCCGGTCAAACTTCAAGTAGTAGAGAAGTAGGTTCAGATGGAACAACAAAAGATCCATGAGCTCAAGGCCCGCCTTAAAGAGAATACTAAAATGATAGCAGCTTTGCAAAAAGGAATAGAGGAGGCTAAACAGGAAAAGTTGCGACATGAAAAGATGATTCGAGACCTGATGAGCTGGATGAATGGAAACATCACCCTCCTGGAAGCTCGACGCTTAATCTAGATAGATATTATCCTAGAGGTAAAGAAGCATTGGGCCTTTCTGACCTTAATTGAAGAGAAGAAGGATGCGGTTCATCGATTCAGAAGAACTCTGCATGAAGGGCATACAAACACTTCAAATAAGGTTGAAATTGCCAGAAAGTATATTTCCCTCCTAAATGATTGGAGCTCAGAAGAATTGGACAAGTGTGGAATCAAACACAGGTTCAAAGAGGTTGCATAATGCTGGAGGATAATGGAAAAGGAAACCGTGCGTGACCTTGCAATGGCCAGTTTAGAAAGGATGGTGACTAGCTTGGGACAGTTTGACAAAGAATGGACTGAACTGACACTCGCTGGCCTCCCATCATGCTGGGAGCCTACAAATGCGATTCTTCAACTGTTACTAGTATATGAGCGCAATCTAAACGAGGCGATGAATCAGACCGATACGCCTTCTGAGAAGACCACTCATCTTAAGGCCGAAACAATAATTGTTGCACTTGGTAAAGAATTCTCTCTCCTCTATTAGGTTAAGCAATGTTTGCCCACCCAAGAAAACTATGTCAAACTAATAGAATTGCATGCTCTAGTCGATGCTTTCATCGTAATACCTGATCTTGCAGCTGACATCTGGCAGAGGTGTAGTGATCACATGAGTTCATCAGCCACCGCATCTGCGTCTCTATCCACTTCGTCTGCCAGTAAGAAAGCCAACTCTTTTACAGCCACGATACTGCCTTCTCTAGCTGCAGCCTCGACTGCGTCCCACCACCAACAATGTTAACTCATGATTGGGCCTACGTGGCCTCTTATTCTATTTTCTTTTCACTTTCAATTTTGAGTGAAATTCATATTTCACTCTTGCATTTTTAGTTTCAGTTAGCAAGTTGTTGTATTTTCATTAGAAATGGCTTTAAGCCCAATTTGTAAGATGATGGGAGGCGTTCTACCCCATCATCAATTTTTATTTTTGATTGAGACTTGAAACTGCATACAGGCACATGGAAAACATATTTTCCCAAAATATCTTTCTGCGTATAGCATATGAAAATGTTATAAAAGAAGAGAGGAAAGACATCTACAGGGTTCCAGATTTTCTGAAAGAATCACTAGCTCAAAATACTCTATATGTGTATTTTTGTATGAATTTGATAGTTGATGTTGAAGATCCCATTGGGATTCAGTAATAGAAGATTTTGCTAGAATTGGGGATTCCACTTGAGATGATTTACAGTTTGTAACCCTTCTCCCTTTTTTTAATATAAATGTTTACTTTGTATCTCTCCACACTTCTAGTATCTAAATGTTTTGGAATGCGAGTGCTCCCATGTTTAAATGTGAGTTTATCATAGCAGATACTCATGTTTACTCATCTACAGCGCTTTAAATATAGCTCAGGCATGATACTATATTCATTTCCATATCTCTTATGTTGTTCTACTGGTAATAACTATTTGGATTCTTATCCTAGAATAAGCCCAGTTATAGTTAATATCTTCTCTCATTTTCTGTCATAGTCCTCGCTCACTTACAACGTGACCTCTGTACGTTCACTTGACAGTTGGTCCCCTTTATAGCACTGTGTTTTAAAGCTATCTGATGCATTTACTTATTGAGTTGCATATTCAGTCTCTGTAGTTTCCTTCTTTATTTTGATTACATTTAGAGTCTCGATCCCATCTTTATCAAAGAAATTCATTAGTTGATAATAGCATGAGAGCCTAACATTGTCAACTACAATCAGTTGAATCATATGCTCCTTGCATTTAAGATGTCCTAGGCACTGGTCTTTTTACAACTCAAGGCTGTCTCTAGGAGTGACAACAATGACCATCAAGAGAAAAGAAGATATGAATATGAGCTTGTCAGAGGATTGTTACAACAACATGATGAAAGGCCCACTACTCTAGAAGGGGGCACAACTGCCATGATCAATTTAGTTGGAAAAATATGGTGATTCTTTATTCATTAATTAGATGTGCAACAAGTACACACTTTCTCAATATTTTGAGGGGATTCAAAGATCAAGAAATTAAATTCATATATCCTAGTGTCATTCGATGATGCTATCTATAGAACTAATGTGGGATATGCAACCAATATGATAGCTTGAATATAGCTTAAAGGTCTTAACACTGAAGTAGAAGAATGAGAATGGGAGAAGGGAAGCATTACATCAGCCAAAACATTTGTTGTAAAACAAGGTAGTGTGGGAACCAATCACCTCACCTATACCATCCATAGTGAAAACAATAAATTTATTTACTACAATGTTATGTCATGTAATGGTGTTGTATTATTGGATGATAGGTCCAATTTTAGACATTAGGTTGCACACTAAGGTTGCCTACGAAGTTGCTTTCCTGTCATTACTTATCCATACAATAAGGTGGCATACATCCGAACTATTGAGAGGATTGACATATACTCTTTAATATTGAAAAGTATTAAGAAACTCACAACAATAGAGAAAATACCTTGTCATGACTTGCGGGGATTACAAAATGATGCTCATACTAGCAACTAAAAACCATGAAAATTAAACCAATGCAAGAAACAGGGAACACAAATAATATTATATGTCTAGGCCACCCCTTCCTAGATAGGAGGCCAAATTTTTGGACTTAATGAAGGGAAACCCCTTGCAATTGATCTTACAAGGATACGATAACTCAAAAACAAAAAAGGAGACCGCCCAAGCACCAGTAGTTTCACAAATGAATATAAAATCTAGCAGGAGCCCAAACTGAGGGGTGTAAGTATACCCAAGAAGTGGGCACTAAAAATTCATAGAAAAAGGGATCAAACTTCAATAAAAATGTGGATGGATTCCTAGAAAACCCGGAGGACAATCCTAGCTATGAGATATCCTCGAAAAATGTTAGAGGAAACTACAATACATCACAAACCATGTTATCATCTATAAATTTTTTGGAATGTGGGCCTTAGAGTCAACCTTGAAATAGTGGGTCAAAACACAAATATTGCCTTGTGTAATAGGGACCTCAAGTCTCAAAGAAAATAGAACTAAATGACTAAAAAATATAAAAAATAAAATTTTAACATCCTCTTCATGCCAGAAACAAGATGCACAAAGTTATATATTCAAAATATGGCACCAAGAATTTGGGACAGCTGCAAGGCAATGGGAATTAGATCTTGAGACTTCTCAGGTAGCCTAACCAATCCTTACAATGCTAGCAAGGTGAAACTCACCAATTTCATAGCCACTATATGGTGGATCTCAATCCTCTTTCACGCGATTGGTACCAAATCCTTTGGAACCTTAGTCAATGTATATCAACATGTCAATCCCATAGAGAAGAGAACTTCCTAAGCAAAAGGTATGATATCCCTCCCAAGGTCATGAACAATCTCCAAATAATACTCTGAGACTTTAATATGATAGAAACCCTCTTGGAATATAAAAGAGGCATTATAAGGCTAGATAACATATGTACAAGATTCATAGGAAAAATAAATTATCTATAACTAATATATTCCTTTGCAAAAAAAAAACCTAGAAATGAAAATAATTAAAGAAGAGGATCACACCATGTGGCTAAAATTCTAGAGTACAAGCTAACAGAATTACCAGCTAGCAACCCGGGAGCCAAGCCCCTGCTGACCCGTCCTCGCTAGTAGGACTGGCAGTTGTATGGCAAGGGAACCCTCTTACAATATGAACGTATAAGGTTTTTTAAAATATGTTTAACTGAACTTCTTGGGCCCCGGGATTCTATACAAAGAGAGTTAGCCTCAGCCTATAGTTCCAGTATAGTATATGATCTATCATATTACTATTTTTTACCACCATTTTATTCATTACTATTTTACCATCCCATACCTTACCATTTCATAAAATTTCAAACTTTACCATTTTCATAATCATAGCAACAATTTCCAAAATTTATGAATGTGACAAAACTCCAAAACATAGATTATAATGATGAAGTAACCATGTCACAATGGGAAAAGTAATCATGTTGGAAAATTTTATGAAAGGAAGAACATAGTCATCAACATTAAATGAGATTTGGACATGAAATAGATAGCAATGATTAAACTTAGTGGCATTGAAAATTTATGATGAAGACAATGAAAACCATAAATATGGGAAATTAGGTTTTCAACATATGAAAATTATATATAATCAAAGCCATAATGACAACGAAATTGAGCTCCTAAAAAAAGAGAGGATGGAATTGAGTTTTTGTAAGTGAATGCTTATAATTAACAAAGGACTAAAATATGTAATTTTTTTTCTCATTTCTTGGTAATTTTCCAATATGATGTTGTAATGGTATATTATAGAACCATTTTTCCTCTTATAGTACATTATGTTTTGAAGAGTGTTTTTATGAAAACCTTAAACAATTAATACGAGCTTTGAGAAAAATTTTTAAAGGAGGGTGAAATAAGAGAAAGAGTCTTAAAGTTTGGTGAAATTTTTAGTTTGAAACTAAAAGATAGATTGGAGTGGAGTATAAAATTACACTTAATCGAGGCCGAGTTTATAAACCTTTGTATGATATATCCTCCTGGGATCAGGGAGAGCCCGCAAGGTGGGTTGGATGGAAAATTTTTGAGCTCCCCCATCATAAGAACTGATTACACATGGAGAGCTATGGATACCACCCAGTTACAATAGCATAATAGAGCTAGTAGGTAGCTATAGTACTAGAGAGAGCTATGGTTTATATATGGGATAATTAGTTAGGTTATCCTCCCTTTCCTAAAAGGTTCCTCCCTCATTTAGTGGTTATGAGGGGATGGTGGTTAAGATGGTCAAGTCAATGGTTAAGAGGGTTTAGGGAAGTAACTACTTCCTCGAAACACATCTCCATGGAATATACTTAATTTCCATTACCTAAGCTATGAATACTAGTTAAGATTTACTATAAATAAGATATTATATTACTGATATAACGTAATACCTAACCTCGTTACAGATCCCGATCAATATACATATAATATTCATTACGGATCAATAGAGGGTTATAACATGGTGAAATCACTTGTTTATAAGGTATAGTATGGCTTTGATTACTGGATAACCTATAACTCTTGATATGAGTGGTGTATTGATATCACATTGATGAAATCAGAGAAAATTTTGTAGTTAGGGTAGATGTGTTTCAAATCATAGAGGGAAAATTTATAACCTAATCAGACACCAAATTAAAACCCACTTAAGCATGAATTCACTACAAATATAGAGCATGAATTTATAGCTAAGATAGAATACGAATTTAAGAATAAAGAGGGTATATTTTTGGTATTGAAAAGCATGGGAACAAAGGTATGTATAATTTTTGTCTTAATTGGAAATAATAATAGTCCTTCTACGTGAACATAATGTGCAATAGAAGTTAAAAATTATATATAATACAAACCTGTGTAAATAAGTACAATGTGCTAACCTAGATCCGTGAACCCTCATGCAATGTGTGACCCAGATCCATGAACCTTCATGAAATGTGTGACCCATATCTGTGAACCCTCTCCCTTGGTGCTCTCCCTACGTGTAGCCTGATTGATGGAAGGATTTGTAGCCTGATACCCATAGCCTGATGGGATGGACAAATAAAGTTGTGGGCGAGGTGAGGCTACCCACAAGTTTTGGAGTTATATCAAGCCAGCCAGTCCCTCGTAGCCTGATGGAAAGAAATATTTCCCCATACCCTACCTAATGTTGATCTATTCATGTCAGTAACTCTTCCTCCCTACGCATATGACCAGTAATTCAAGCCTTACTTACAAATGCGGGTTCTGATCTCATGGGCACTACATTTCCAAACCCTCATCTTCCTCGATCAGACCCGCATCCTCAACATCGCTCTCCCTTGGCGATATCCCTTGCTGCCCTCAAAACAAGCCCGCTTGGCCCAAAAAATCAATAAATAATACCTTAAATTATTTATATTTACTATATATAATAGAAAAAAACCACTAACCCTTGGTTATATAGACAATATAATGTTTTGGGTTTATCTAAAAAACTTTTACCCCAATATGAATGCACAAGATATAATATTGGTTTGTCAGTGAAGTGCTCAATCATGAGATGGAGGATATTTCATTGGTGGAGAGGAAGGCAATTGGCTCTAGGGTGAAGGAAATTGTGTTGAGGAAGGAGTGGGATATGCCCATGGAAATTTCTAACCATTATAAACATTATTCCAATAATTAAAAGAGGAAAAATTTGGAGGGATGCCTATAGGTCGTGGCTGCCATGGCCTGCTTTGTCTGATGAAGGAGGAAGACTGGACGTCCTTGCTTGATTCCTTAAGTAATTCTGTCAGCCTGGGTAGTTCTGGGAATTGACTAGTGGGATGCTCCAACTCATAGATATTCCACAAGCTAATGTTGTCCAGTTCGCATTCACTTTGTAGATGTTTCTTTCTGCACCGAGGAAAGAATATTTCCAAACTTGCTTCAGCTTCTTCTTGTGCTTTCTTGACTTATGTTGTGATAATATGGGGAGATAGGGTACTAAGGATATCAGTTTTAAAATTCTCGAATAGATTCCCAATATCTGTTCCAGTCACTCCTCCACTCATAGACTTCAGTATCTAGACTTAAGGGTCCCGAAAAGAACTCCTTCCTTTGGTCGATCCTCTTGAACTCTGCAGACAGAGCTTCATTATTTCTTCAAACAATTCTTGTGATATGCCTCCCTTTCCTAGAAGATTCAAGTGCTCCAGGTAGTCATCTCTCATTCCTCTTATAAATATTTTTTTTAGATTTTTTGGGGCTAAGTCTCCAAACTTAGACCTTTGTAAATTGTAATGGAATAGGTCCATATAATCTTCCAATATTTCCTCCTCCTTCTATGTAATCCTGAAGATTTCTTCCTTCAAATCCCTAGTTTGACAGTAGTCTTGATACTTAGAGAGGAATGTCTCCTTCATTTCACTCCAGGTCAGGATTGAGCCAGCACTCAGTCCCATGAACCATCTCAACGATGCTCCCTTCAGAGTAGCAGGAAATAGTTTTATCTTTTGAGAGTCTGAAACGTAGTCGTAACTCCTACATAAGACATTGAACTCGAACATAAAGGTATCAAGACATTTGATAGCCATCCTTTGGAAGGATGGTAGAGATGACAAGGGAATATTCTTCATAGGAGCTTCATCCCTTATTTCTAGTATTGAGAATTCGAAATTAGTAATAGTACCATATTTTCTAGTTTTTTCATCCCCCATGACTGATCCTTCCTAATGAGATGAACTAACCTTGGAATGCAGAGGATTGACTGATGGGTGAAGGATCATATTGTTCCAGGACCAGTTGTTTCACTGCTCTACTTGAATCTAGATAATGATGATCAAGTAAACCTTGTTCCGTTTCAGGCCCTGGTTGTCCCTCGCTGTTTTCTGCTTGTCCTTAAATTCGTAAGTTTTGATCAATGGTTTCCCACTGCTACTTCTAATATGGGGTCTTAATTTCAAGAGTGGATATGTTGTGTGAAGGGTGATGAGGTCCATACACAGAAAGTGCAGATGCCTCAGGCCTTGATATAGTGACATATTTCTATGGTCTTGTCTTCCTAGTGTCCCTATATGAATTTGAATTTTCTTTCTCTACCTTTGAAATTAGATCTCCCAAGAATGTATTCCTTCCCAAGTTTTCACTCTTCCTTTCCTTTTTACGACCCGTATTTCCTGTGGTTAGTTAGAGTGGGGGTGTTTTGGTTTCTTTATTTTCCTACGAGCACACATGAACCCTATGTGTATCAATCCTCACTATAATTTCCTCAGTTCTACAATGGTGAGCTCGCCCAAGTACGTAAGAGCGATGCGTAGGTTCTTACTTCTCGTCCTACTGCCCAACAACTGTATAGCTGAGGACATCCTATAAAAAAACACCCAAAAATCACACGTCTAAGTGCCTAAGTGTAGCAATAGTAAGCTTGCTCAAGTATGTTAGAGTGATGTGCAGGTTCTTACCTCTCATCTTATTTCCCAACAACTAGAGACTAGGAACACCCTACCATCAAACAAACAATTCTAGCTGATTGTATCGTCACTTCCATCCCCAGAAACAATGCCAAAATGGTGGATTGTATTAATCACTTCTAATTACTAAGATGATACACATAAATTATCGGCTAGGAACATCTTTTATTTCAATGGTAGTTGCACTGTCTGTGCCGATACTTCACACAAGAAGTGGAAATAAAGCAAGAAGAAATCATTGTTGAACCAATTGCTGAAACTAACACTCATGCATGAATAAAAAGGATATACATGAATGTAATAACACTTCATAT
Source organism: Pinus albicaulis (assembly GCA_034641835.2). Lineage (NCBI taxonomy): Eukaryota > Viridiplantae > Streptophyta > Pinopsida > Pinales > Pinaceae > Pinus > Pinus albicaulis. The sequence goes on along the minus strand of JAXQQM020073587.1, from coordinate 42,238 downwards.
AAACCAACATCTAGCGCACCACACACTCCCTAGCAGGGCGTAGGAAGAAATGAAAACTAAATGAGAATTAGATCATTCAACACATGTAACAGCAACAACACGATATTCTGTATTATGATGATCAAAATTACATAGTCAAAATAGTGATATTGTTATGTGCTAACCCCCTGACCTTGAAGGTCCGAGTGTTTATATAATAATACATTTCCAAAAATGGGGAACAGATCATTCACAAGAACATACTAATTCTCATGTTGATTAAAATAAAATAAATATAGTTACAACCGATTCCCTCAATAAAAATCCTAAATGGGAAAGCATTGATTTCAACAAAAACTTCCTGAAGTTGTAATTCTAAATAAAAATAGATGATAACTCCTACAGTTGTCATTAGAGTGTGATAGTTATAGCGTAACAATTTTCAAAGATAGCTCAGCATCCAGAATCTAGCAATACACAAACAACAACACAATTGTAGTAGTGGATCTATAACAACATCACGGCGTAACATCAAAAGATGTGAAAACTAAGGTGTTGACTCTGCATGTGGTAGAAACGCCGTGTAAGAACACATTGTAACAACATGCTTCCAATTGGTTCTGTGTGCTTGTATGTCCCAAGTACCTATGCCTGAAATAGTATTTGAAAGAATAGCAAAAAATTCAAATAACTTCTCGCAATTTTCATCTCAGTTAGTCACAAAAAAAAGGAACAATACATCATAATAATTAACAATAATGGCAAGGTAACGAAACAAGGTAAAGTTATGTTGTTTCAGGATAAAGGAAAGGAAAAAGGAAAGTATAGTCCCTAGGTTGGAGGTCAAAAGGGCAGAATTGATGGAAGAAAATGTAGGAAATGAGTATAAAAATGACACCCAACACCAAGTTTGATAAGCAAGCCTGCCTTTTTATTTTTCTTAAGAGTACCTACAACCTCATGGGATGTGGGTTATGCATGTAATATTTGTTTGCCCTCTAAAAAAGTAGTTTTTTGTATAGAAATAAGTTAGTTTAGGAGGGGTTTGATCCATTTAACAATCACCATATAGAGAATCTTGTAGACTATTTAACATATTTCAATTGGTCTGAAACCATATTGTCTTCAGATTTGTTTTTCTAAAGAATCAAGATAAGGAATGTGACATTAATTCCAAACCATAACTCATTTAGATTTATAGATTACTCTAAAATAATGTGAATATTCTCACTAAGAAAATAACATCAAGCCTTGAATAATTCCTAATGAAGCCATCTACATTTTCCACGAATATATCCTGCTTTAGGGCTCCATTATGCTCAGGGTTAATGAGTCTTCGAATGTGGGATGTGATCTAATTTATTGTTGTTCCTCATTTTGTGTTAGATTCATATGAGCATTACTTGGTAAAATGATATCACCTCTTATTCTATATCCATGTCCTATAGTATACATTTTCCTCCTCTTGATTGTATTGAAAATATGTAGTTATGTTGGTGATGTTGAATCATTTCTTTATTATAAAACTTAGTATTATGTTCTCTTTTTTGAAGCCATCTGATTAGGGATTTATATCTCCATAATTTTTCTTCCTTTTTGTGTCTTTATTCCCACCTATGTATTGGCTAACCCTCCTTTAATATTAATTCCTCAAATCATCCTTCCTGAATGAATCTTTGTTTAATTTCCTGGATATGATTTTTTAAGTCTTTCTTATCTGCAAGGATATCATCGAACTATTTTGTGTTCCATTCCCTAATTTTTTGTTTTAACTCGAATAATTTCATCTGGAAGGTGTTCCATTAACACACGTGATATGTTATAGGTCCATTAAGTAAAGTCCCCATGAGGTATGGATTCTACTATGACCAAGTTGGACATTGATTTCATGCCACCAATTTTTAGATTTACTTATTTTGGATTTTGGAGCCAAAGGATTTCAAATCATAAAGGTCTATTTATTGGAGTTATTTTTAGGTCCACCTCTAGCTGAACAATAAATTGATTTGATCTGAGGCAAGGGAGTATGGATTCTTCCACAAAGATGTCATGTTCCATTTCAAATTCAAACACTACGATCCTATACAATCTACTAGTTACTTAGTGACATCTACCCATTCAATTGTAACATGTGAAAATGTTATTGTTGGTATTCACATTAGTGATGTAGTTCCCTCATGACTATTTTGAAGATATATTCTTTTGGATCTAGTTAGAAAATTCCTCCCTTTTTCACTTCTAGACTCTAGATCAAGTTGAACCCCACCCCACCTTAATCTTGAGATATGTCTAATGGATTACTATGATATCTTGAAGCTATGCTAGGAAAATTTATTTTTACCCCAAAATATCAAATTTTTTTAGGAAGTATGCATGGACATGCCACCCAGTCTTGAAATACAATTTCTTGTGGTTTCCAAATGATGGCTAACACTTTGTTGCTCCCTTTGGAATTTAGATCCATCGAGTTTCTTCCTTTCCAACAATTATTTGTAATTTCTTTATCATATTCACTAGACACTTTGGTTTCCTACAAAATCACAATCTCTGATTTTTCTCTTTTAATCTATATATGAGGTTTCTCTGCTTCCCCTTGTCTTTGAACCCTCGAATATTCCAGGTAAATATTTTCATGGATGAGAGTCTTCAGAGATGGGATAATAGCCCTCTAGAATAATCACTTTCCTTGAGCTAATTATTAGTTCACGTACATTTTGGATTACCTAACTGGTCATTTTCATCCCCTTTTTTGCACATTCTTCTAGAGCCTAATTTTTCCTTTTGAGCATATGTAGTGATATATAAACCTCTCCTTTCTTTCGGTGTCTTTTCCATTGGATATATAGCTATTAAAACAGGTTCTTCTACTCCAAATTACTTTCTATATTTACTTTTGCCTAGGCCCTGATGATCTTTAACATGTAGCATTCTTCTTCACTGGGGTTTTCTAGTGCATCCTCCATTGTTGCAATTGTAGCTCCTGAATGTCTACGGTTCTTATGGCGTTATCTGGATTGTTTCTGTTAGGTTGAGGTTTTTTTATGGGGAATCCTTCCTCATTCTCTAATTCCATGGATCCATGAGGTGAACCATTATTCACCTCCATATCAGCGAAATTCTAGAATGATTTACATTCTAGGGTTTGTTTGGGCACTTATTGGTTAGGTTGGTATGTCTTACAGTTTTTGTGTGTCGTCCCCTTCTCCACATTCTTTTGTGGTAGTTGCTAGGGTCTTATTTATTTTGTGAATTTTCTTGGAAATTTTTTCCTATAAATTCACCAGGTGTTATAGTGTAAATTGTCTCTGTACAAAAAATTCTAAAATTGGTCAAGTCACTGTAAATATGTGTATCAGAAGAGGTCTATTAGTCTTGATTTGAATGTTAAGGTCCGTAAGGGGTCATAATTAGGATGTCATGAGTAAGGTATCATGTGTTAGTTTTCATGTTATTTACAAGATTATACCTCAACATCAGAAGTGGTGTTTTGTTTTTGAAATTGGGGCATCATTTCAACTATAGAAAACTATAGACCATGTCAATGATTAAAAGGACATGCTTGGATTTCCAAAACATCCATCGAGTTCATAATTCACCTCTTCAGAAACTTTATACATCAACCAAAAGTTTGATGCATTATTGATAAAGAATTAGGGTTCGATTTTTTGGTCTATAGATGAATGTTTTGCATTTTCTGTTAAAGGAGGCTTGAAAGGAGTGTGTTTTTTCACTAATAGTGCCAACACCATCACCAACATGTGCATATTTTTTAGACACCCGATTGTGGCTTAAACAATGAAAAATAGATGGCGTTGCGCACAGGCACGATGTTTTCACACAATAAAATTTAAGATTTGTTGCTGACCAAATTGAGATGAATTTTGGAAAAAAAAGAAATATTTCTGAACAATGGGACAAATAACAAAAATTTCTCTCAGGTTTTATGCAACTATCATGGTTTGGGAGATATTTATAAACTATCAGTCGTTCCACTCAAACATAGTCACCGTTTTATCTATATATGTGGGTCGTACTTGGCTCAATTTTTTTGTGAATATGAATTACGATGATATTCGATTTCTGTAAAAAAACTCAGCCCATTCAGACTCATCATTTGACATATATTCACAAAATACAGTTGCTACCCATAGATGTGTGCATGAAAAGAGCAGCAAAACTAGTATTCCTTCAAGGTCACATTTTGGGAATTTTTTTTATATCTATAGGGAATATATGTTTTCATTACAAAATAAAGGACATATACAAAGTTTTTTGAACTGATTTCATCAATTTATGAATTCAAATAAATAGAAGGACATATGATGCACTCAGGAGGTGTTGTGCTCAGGAAGTGTTGCGCTCAGTAAGTGTTGCGCTTAAACACATAAAATGTTTTCGACCAAATTTTCACCTTAGTGTGGAAAATGAAGTCTTTGATCATTTAATTATATATTTTTTACCATTATAAAAGGATTCATCCATGTTGATTTGTACAATTTCAATGTATTAGGAGTGTAGGAAATTTTATAGGTAAAAGTCAAAGATTCTTTCTATTTTCTAGATTAGTGGTTTGTCTTTCCTATTTTCATGAAATTAGTTCCATATAAATTGGGAATCGGTGGATTTCGACCCCCTTAGACTTAGGAACAATATTTTGTATATATTTCATCATCTTTAATGTAGAAAGGGTTGGTTGTAAAGTAAAAGAAGACCTTTTCTTTGATTGTAAGTTGTGGAGCTCAAATAGAAGTAATCAATTCAGAAATACAGAGGAAGTTTGGTTTCAAGATTCTTATGTCAAGAAAATGGTGATGTTTTCCTCTTTTTAAATATTTTTTTATTTCAAGTTTCACATGGGTGCTCCTTCTTAAATTGTTTACAAGAAGATGATGAGTAGAATTTTCTTGCAGTATTATGCTCTGGCTTGTTAAGAAATCTCAATGTTTTCTTCTCACATTTATGTGTATAATTCATTTGTGTGTGCTCCATATTTGAATTTATCCTAAATATTATTCATCTCATCCACCCCCAATAGCTCTATAATATCCAGGATTTTTCCTACCTCGCTCTAATTGAAGCTTTCCTCTATCCATCTATGATTGATTACTAAAAACCATTATGACTCCCTGCCCAATGGGTTCTTCCTTCATTCTGCAACCACAATTTTAAAACCAATACCTTATATTCATACCTAGCCTAAAACCCTAGACTACGATTTATTTAAATCTATCAAGAGAGATCCCTCTCTAGGATTGGAAAGGCTAGTTTCTAATCCTACAAGTGGTTTGCAGTTACCTCTGAAGTTTTCCTCCTCAACCTAGGAGAACTATGAAGTGCTAACAACAATTATCATGCTTGGGTTCTAGGATTTTTCACCTTATTATTGGTCACTATTTAGAAACCCTATTGATCTAAATATGGGAAAACAAGTTTTGTTGTGCTATCTCCCTCATCAGTATTAAAAAAATGTGTTTATGATCGTCTCAAATTAGCCATTTGTGAAGTGGTTTATGTGTCAAGTTTTTATGTTTTTTATGAGAAATTTATGAGTTAATTAGTTGTTAAAAACTCATGTACAACAAATAAAATGTAGAGGAATAACACACATCATACACATTACACAATAGCCGATAACAAAGTTCACCCCTCCTGGCCTACATCTCCATGGACCTACTTCAACTGGTTAAGCCCTCTTTGGATTAATGGTAAAATGTTTGATTACATTCACCTATAGTGCTTCAATGGCTTTGAAACCTGATCGATTAGATTCAGAAGACCAAAAAACCTCAAAATAGACTATTCAATCTATGAAAATGGTCTCCATCTGATCTAGACATGACCACCTCTCCTGGTGGCCATAGGCTTCGTTAATATTCAAAGTGGAAAAACCACTTTTAAAAGAACTCAAACACCTCTGAAACCTATTGCATTAGCTTCAGAGCATCAAAATCATCTAATAATGACTCTTCTTTCTCCAAATTTGGTCAAATTTTGCCCAATATATGGCCAAAACAAATTTTCCTAGTAAACTGCCTCCAAAACTTGAGAAGACTCTAGTTAGGGCCGCCAAATTTGGAGGTAGCTCCTAAATTGGTGGTTCCACCAAAAATTATACCAAATTAACTGTAGTTTAATAATGCTAATTAGAGATTAATTATCATATAAGTTTGAGTTTTGGCATTAAGCGCGTTTAACTCTAATCCGACATTAGAATAATGCTTAGTGCTTAAATCCTAGATTATGGGTTAATAACCCATATTAATCATTTAATCCACACTCTTAATATTGACACCACCTGCCATTGGTCTTATGGTAAGGTCTTATGGGGAGGGGGCTAGCCCCCTCCAAACCTTCGTTGGATCAAATATAACTCAAATGCATAGACTATTACGTTCTAATGTCTTGGGCTATTGGCTAACTGCTCCATTCATTCGGGAGAGGTCATGGCATCGAACCCCGAACTCCACCCTTCGTCGTTGTATATTTTTGCACCAATAAATATATCTATATATATATATATACACACACACACACACAAAACCTTTATATATAATTAAAATGCACCATAATATATATTTTTTAACTGCATATGTAGAAAAACTCCAGAATTTGCATATAATTTGACCATAGGATATGTATGGAATTAGAACTAATTTGTAATAAAATCAATCGAGAATTTGGATAGGGTCTACCAGTTCATAAAACAAATTCACCTTCCAACCAAACTGGAAAATCGTGCAATGAAACTTGTCACAGTGTCATTGGATGAAATTGAAGAATATTCCTAGAATATTCGTTTTCTGCTAACTAGGCTGCCATGTCACCATTATGTCATGTTCTACAATTGTTTTAGTTATTTAGGAAAACGAAGAACAGGCTCTATCTTCTTCATCTTGACTCTGTTTTTGACGAAACGAATTGCGCCAAATTCCTGGCGATGAGCTCTTCATTGTCGCTAAGTTTCAAATTGATTTCAAGCACTTTGAATTTTTGGAAAATTTTTGCCCCTAATCCAAATTCCGATCACCTATACATCCTATATTTCCATTTCTCACATCCTAGCTTTCTGCAAATACCATTGAATTTCATAACATGGTTGGAATTAAAATATGACATGTTTGTATTCTAAGTGTCACATCTATATTTAATTGTGGCAATCGATGTTAATTGGTTCAAGGATCGGCTTCAAGATGTTCATATAGACAGAAATTCTTGTTTAGAAAGAGAACGATCGTTGTTTCATGATTTTAAAACCTTCATGATTTCTCTTATTTCATTGACTATAACCTCGAGATAGTCAATTTCCTAGAGGTCTTCTAGTAATGAGAAGATCCATATCCAAATAAACAAAGCAAGAAATTTATGTTTGTCCGGGTTGTAGCATTCATCCTAGAAATGCATAAATAATCATGCGTTATTGAGGAGATATACCTCAACATCAGAAGTGGTGTTGTGTTTTTGAAAGTGGGGCATCATTTCGACTAAAGAAAACTATAGACCATGTGAATGATTAAAAGGGAATGCTTGGATTTAAAAAACATCCACAGAGTTCATTATTCACCATTTCAGACACTTTAGACATCAGCCAGAAGTTTGATGCATTATTGATAAAGCATTAGGGTTTTATTTTTTGGTCTATAGATGAATGTTTTACATTTTTGGTAAAAGGAGGCTTGAAAGGGGTGTCTTTTATCACTAATAGTCTCAACATCATCACCAACATGTGCATATTTTTTAGAGACCCGATTGTGGCTTAAACAATGAAAAATATATGGCATTGTGCATAGGCGCGATGTTTTCACACAGTCAAATTTAAGATTTTTTTTTGGACCAAATTGAGATGAATATTGGAAAAAAAATTAATTATTTTTCAACAATGGGACAAATAACAAAAACCTCTCTCAGGTTTTACACAACTGTCATGGTTTGGGAGATATTCATAAACTATCAGTCGTTGCACTCAAACATAGTCATCGTTTTATCGATATATGTGGGTCATACTTGGCTCAATTTTTTTTTGAATATGAATTATGATGATATTCACTTTCTATAAAAAACTCAGCCCATTCGGACTCACCATTTGACATATATTCACAAAATACAGCTGCTACCCATAGATGTGTGCACAAAACGAGCAACAAAACCAGTATTCCTTCAAGGTCACATTTTGGGAAGTTTTTTTATATCTACAGGGAATATATGTTTTCATTACAAAATAAAGGACATATAAATTTTTTTTTGATCTGATTTCATCCATTTATGAAGTCAAATAAATAGAAGGACATATGATGCGCTCAAGAGGTGCTGCGCTTAGGAAGTGTTGCGCTCAGTAAGTGTTGCGCTTAAACACATAAAATGTTTTCGACCAAATTTTCACCTTAGTGTCAAAAATGAAGTCTTTGATCATTTAATTATTTATTTTTTACCATTATAAAAGGATTCATCAATTTTGATTTGTACAATTTCAATGTATTAGGAGTGTAGGCAATTTTATAGGTAAAAGTCAAAGATTCTTTTCTATTTTCTAGATTAGTGGTTTGTCTTTCCTATTTTCATGAAATCAGTTCCATATAAATTGGGAGTGGGTGGATTTCGACCCCCTTAGACTTAGGAAAAATATTTTGTATATATTTCATCATCTTGAATGTAGAAAGGGTTGATTGTGAAGTAAAAGAATACTTTTTCTTTGATTGTAAGTTGAGGAGCTCAAATAGAAGTAATAAATTCAGCAATACAGAGGATGTCTGGTTTCAGGATTCTTGTGTCAAGAAAATGGTGATGTTTTCCTCTTTTTAAATATTTTTTTCTTTCAAGTTTCACATGGGTGCTCCTTCTTAAATTGTTTACAAGAAGATGATGATTATAATTTTTTGGCAGTATTATGCTCTGGCTTGTTAAGAAATCTCAATGTTTTCTTCTCACATTTATGTGTATAATTCATTTTTGTATGCTCCATATTTGAATTTATCCTAAATCTTATTCATCTCATCCACCCCCAACAGCTCTATAATATCCAGGATTTTTCCTACCTCGCCCTAATTGAAGCATTCCTTTATCTATCTGTGATTGTTTATTGAAAACCCTTATGACTCCCTGCCCCAATGGGTTCTTCCTTCATTATGCAACCACAGTTTTAAAACCAATACCTTGATATTCATACCTAGCATAAAATCGTAGACTGTGATTTATTGAAATACATGAAGAGAGATCCCTCTCTAGGATTGGAAAGGCTAGTTTCTAATCCTACAAGTGGTTTGTGGTTACCTCTAAAGTTTTCCTCCTCAACCTAGGAAAACTACGAAGTGCTAACAACAATTATCATGCTTGGGTTCTAGGATTTTGTGCCTTCTTATTGGTCACTATTTGGAAACCCTATTGATATTCATATGAGAAAACTAGTTTTGTTGTGCTATCTCCCTCATTAGTATTAAAAAAATGTGTTTAGGATCGTCTCAAATTAGCCATTTGTGAAGTGGTTTATGTGTCAAGTTTTTTTGTTTTTTATGAGAAATTTATGAGTTAATTAGTTGTTAAAAACTCATGCAAAACAAATAAAATGTAGATAAGTAACACACAGCATACACATTACACAATATTTGATAACAAAGTTCACCCCTCCTGGCCTACATCTCCATGGACCTGCTTCAACTGGTTAGGTCCTCTTTTTATTAATGGTAAAATGTTTGATTAAATTCACCTATAGTGCTCCAATGGCTTTGAAACCTACTTAATTAGATTCAAAAGACCGAAAAACCTCAAAATAGACTATTTAATCTATGAAAATGGTCTCCAGCGAATCTAGGCATGACCTCGTCTCCTGGTGGCCCTAGGCTTCGTTAATATTCAAAGTGGAAAAAACAATTTTATAAGTGCTCCAACACCTTTGAAACCTGTTCCATTAGCTTCAGAGCATCAAAATCATCTAATAATGACTCTTTTTTCTCCTAATTTGGTCAAATTTTGCCCAATATATGGCCAAAACAAATTTGCCTAGTAAAATTCTTCCAAAACTGGAGAAGACTCTAGTTAGGGCCGCCAAATTTGGGGGAAGCTCCTAAATTGGTAGTTCCACCGAAAATTTCACCAACTTAACTATATTTTATTAATGCTAATCAGAGATTAATTATTGGATAAGTTTGAGTTTTGCGCATTAAGCACGTTTAACTCTAATCCGGCATTAGAATAATGCTTAGTGTTTAAATCCTAAATTATGGGTTAATAAACCCATATTAATCATTTGATCCGTGCTCTTCATAATGACACCGCCTGCCATTGGTCTTATGGTAAGGTCTTATGGGGAGGGGGCTAGCCCCCTCCAAACCTTCGTTGGATCAAATATATGACATCAAATATAGCTCAAATGCATAGAATATTAAGTACTAATGTCTTGGGCTATTGGTTAACTACTCTATTCATTCGGGGGAGGTCATGGGGTCGAACCCTGAACTCCACCCTTCGTCGTTGTATATTTTTACACCGATATATATATATATATACACAGAACCTTATATATAATTAGAATGCACCACAATATATATTTTAACTAGCATATGTAAAAAACATCCAGACTTTGCATATAATTCGACCATAGGATATGTATGGAATTCGAATTAATTTGTAATAAAATCAATTTTGAATTTGGATAGGGTCCACCAGTTCATAAAACAAATTCACCTTCCAACCAAAATGGAAAATAATTCAATGAAACTTGTCACAATGTCATTGGGCGAAATTGAAGAATATTCCTAGAATATTCATGTTTTGCTAACTAGGCTGCCACGTCATCATTATTTCATGTTCCGAAATTGTTTTAGTTGTTTAGGAAAACGAACAACAGGCTCTATCTTCTTCATCTAGACTCTGTTTTCGATGAAACGAATTGCACCGAATTCTTGGCGATGAGCTCTTCACTGTTGTTAAGTTTCCAATCAATTTTGAGCATTTTGAATTTTTGGAACAATTTTTCCCCTAATCCAAATTCCGATCACCTATACATCCTAGCTTTCCACCAATACCATTGAATTTCATAACATGGTTGGAATTAAAATATGACATGTTTTTAATCTAAGTGTTGCATCTAGATTTAATTATGGCAATCGATGTTAATTTGTTCAGGGAGCAGCTTCAAGATGTTCATATAGACAGAAATTCTTGGTTAGCAAGAGAACGATCGTTGTTTCATGATTCTAAAACCTTCATGATTTCTCTTATTGCATTGACTATAACCTCAAGATAGTCCAGTTCCTAGAGGTCTTCTAGTAATGAGAAGATCCATATCCAAATAAACGAAGCAAGAAATTTATGTTTGTTGGGTTGTAGCATTCATCGTAGAAATGCATAAATAATCATGCGTTATTGAGGGGATATGAGCCAGTTTCAAAGAACCAATTTTGATTTTTCAAACTATGCAAAAATCACCATGAAAAAAGCATTTAGGTTAATGGCAATATTGACATGAATTTACAAATCAAAGCATGGTCTTTCATGTGTTTGCGTGATTCATCCATACAATTATTCGAGATTACAAACTTGGGTTTTTTTGTGGATTTTTATAAGCACTTCCCTTTGATGTAGGATTTCCACTACACTACAATAATTGGATTCTCACTTGTGTTAGTATTGCTAGCAGAAGTTTCAACTCCCGCTCGGATTTCTTGTAACTACGTTACAATAGGAGGGGGTTGCACCCCTCCTTGTGGCTCCTTGGTGAGTATGTTTTGACATGCCACCGAGTCTTGAAATACAGTTTTTTGTGGGTTCCGAATGATGGTGAACAGTTTGTTGCTCCATTTGGAATCTAGAGCCATTAAGTTTCTTCCTTTCCAACAATGATTTTTAATTTCTTTATCATCTTGAGTAGACACTTTGGTTTCCTACAAAATCAAAAACTCTAATTTTTCTCTTTCAATTCTATCTATAAGGTTTCTCTTCTTCCTCTTGTTGTTGAGGCGTCGAATATTATAGATAAATATTTTGATGGAAGAGAGGATTGAGAGATGGGATAGTAACCCTATAGAAGAATCACTTGTCATGAGCTAATGAGTAGTTCCGCTACATTTTGGATTATGTGACTAGTCATTTTCATCCACTTCTTTCCACATTCTTCTAGAGTCTAGTTTTTCCTTTTTAGCATCTACGGTAATCCTTCAACCTCTCCATTCTTCTGGCATCTTTTCCATTGGATATATAACTGGTAAAATGTGTTCTTATACTCCCAAGTTCCCGAGAGTTAAAATCCCTTAGACCTAAGAGTAGAATCTATGTAACAAATTATTAATATGTATTTTTAAATATTAGTGTTGATTATTTTTAAAAAGAATTTAAATGTTGTTTAAGATAATAATCCATTTTTCATTTTTTCTTAATGAATAACAAAATTTAAATAAGTTCTAACATATACATACTTATTTTGAATGATTTTATTATTTAATAAAAATATTAAATGTATAAAAGTTTTTGTGTTTTTTATGAGGAATTTATGAGTTAATTAGTTGTTAAAATATCATGTACAACAAATAAAATCCAGAGAAATAACACACATCATACATATTACATAATAGTTGATAAAAAAGTTCACCCCTCCTGGTCTACATCTCCATGGACCTGCTTCAACATGTTAGGCCCTCTTTGGATTAATAGTAAAATGTTTGATCACATTCACCTATAGTGCTCCAATGGCTTTGAAACCTACTCAATTGGATTCAAAAGACCCAAAAACCTCAAAAGAGACTATTCAATCTATGAAAATGGTCTCCAACTGACCTAGGCATGACCTCCTCTCCTGGTGGCCCATGACTAATTTGTAATAAAATCAATTCGTAATTTGAATAGGGTCCACTAGTTCATAAAACAAATTCACCTTCCAACCAAACTAGAAAATCATGCAATGAAACTTGTCACAATGTCATTGGGTGAAATTGAAGAATATTCCCAGAATATTTGTGTTCTGCTGACTGGGCTGCCATGTCACCATTATGTCATGTTCTGCAATTGTTTTAGTTGTTTAGGAAAACGAACAACATGCTCTATCTTCTTCATCTAGACTCTGTTTTCGAAGAAACGAATTGTGCCAAATTCCTGGCAACGAGATATTCACTGTTGTTAAGTTTCCAATTGATTTTGATCACTTTGAATATTTGGGAAAAAATTTCCCCTAATCCAAAATCTGATCACCTATACATCCTAGCTTTCCATTTCTCACATCCTAGCTTTCCGCCAATACCATTGAATTTCATAACATGGTTGGAATTAAAATATGACATGTTTGTAATCGAAGTGTTGCATCTAGATTTAATTGTGGCAATCGATGTTAATTGGTTCAGGGAGCGGCTTCAAGATTTTCATATAGACATAAATTCTTGGTTAGGAAGATAACGATCGTTGTTTCATGATTTTAAAACCTTCATGATTTCTCTTATTGCATTGACTATAACCTCAAGATATTCAAGTTCCTAGAGGTCTTCTAGTAATGAGAAGATCCATATCCAAATAAACGAAGCAATAAATTTATGTTTGTTCGGGTTGTAGCATTCATCCTAGAAATGCATAAATAATCATGCGTTATTGAGGGGATACAAGCCAGTTTCAAAGAACCTCTTTTGATTTTTCAAAATGTGAAAAAATCACCATGAAAAAAGCCTTTAGGTTAATGGCAAGATCGACATGAATTTACAAATCAGAGCATGGTCTTTCATGTGTTTGCTTGATTCCTCCGTACAATTATTCGACATTACAAATTTGGGTTTTTCTGTGGATTTTTATAAGCACTTCCCTTTGATGTAGGATTTCCATTACACAACAATAATTGGAGTCTCACTCGTGTTAGTATTGCTAGGGGAAGTTTCAACTTCCCCCCCCGGATTTCTTGTAACTACATTACAATAGGAGGGGGTTGCACCCCTCCTTGTGGCTCCTTGGTGAGTATGTTTTGACATGTCACCGAGTCTGAAATACAGTTCTTGTGGGTTCCGAATGATGGTCAACACTTTGTTGCTCCTTTGGAATCTAGAGCCATCAAGTTTCTTCCTTCCAACAATGATTTTTAACTTTATCATCTTGAGTAGACACTTTGGTTTCTACAAAATCAAAATCTTTGATTTTTCTCTTTCAATCTCTATCTATAAGGTTTCTCTGCTTCCCCTTGTTGTTGAGGCGTCGAATATTATAGATAAATATTTTGATGGAAGAGAGGATTGAGAGATGGGATAGTAACCCTATAGAAGAATCACTTTTAGTGAGCTAATGAGTAGTTCTGCTACATTTTGGATTAGGTGACTAGTCATTTTCATCCACTTCTTTGCACATTCTTCTAGAGTCTAGTTTTTCCTTTTTAGCATCTACGGTAATCCTTCAACCTCTCCATTCTTCTGGCATCTTTTACATTGGATATATAACTGGTAAAACGTGTTCTTATACTCCCAAGTTCCCGAGAGTTAAAATCCCTTAGACCTAAGAGTAGAATCAATGTAACAAATTTATTAATATGTATTTTTAAATATTAGTGTTGATTATTTTTAAAAGAATTTAAATGTTGTTTAAGATAATAATCCATGTTTCAGTTTTTTCTTAATGAATAAATAAAATTTAAATAAGTTCTAACATATACATACTTATTTTGAATGATTTTATTATTTAATAAAAATATTAAATTGTATGAAAATGTCATAGCAAGGGTAGGTGTGTTCAATATAAGAAATGTGTTACTTAAATCAACATTGTAACAATAGATGCGTTAAAAAGTGTATTCCTTGATAATAATACATTATGATATGATCATACATTTATAATTAAATTAAATTTATTTAATTGTATATGACATACATTATGATATTATCATATATTTATAATTAAATTAAATTTATTTAATTTTATATTAACTTATAAGATCATATATTATTTAAAAAAATAAATATTAACATTTTAAAGGAATAATTTAAATTATATTATTATTATTAAAGAATATTAATTATATTATTATTAAAGAATATTAATATGTTTTAAAGATTAAATATTAAGACTATAAAATAATAATAATATTATAAATTATAATTAACATATATAACCTTTCACTTAATTTTCTTTTATTAACGCCTTCTCTTTCATGGAACGCATCTGGCGGACCAACAGAACACCTCGCCTTCTTGCATCTAGCCGTTGCTAAAGCTTAAAAAATTCATATATATATATATATATATATACAAAAATAAAAAGAAAATGAATCTGTAAAAAAAAATTGGTGAAATGAAATGCCGTGAATTATTAATGTTTAATGTTAAAAGTTTTTCCAACTCGTGGGCTGTGTATTTACATAAACTGCCGCAGACATTAGAGCTCCTGGCCTGATCTCCCTTGATCTGCGATAACAGATACATACAGACATTAAGAAGTTCCGCCATGAAAGAGCCCAAAATTGCTCAATAGACCCTAAAATTGGTCAAACCCCATGCAGCCCAAAATTGCTCATCAGACCCCAAAATTGCTCAAACCCCATGGAGCTAGCCATCCATAGTTTCAGCATGTCAACCCTCTGTTCTCGAATGAAGCAAACCCGGTCGTTTGGGCAATATATATTTACCAAATTTCAAACAAACTTAAATATACCAAAACAAACAAAATGCAGAATAAAGTTAATTAATATACCAAAACAAACAAACAAAACAAAATGCAGAATAGTTAAATGTAAAACCCTCGGTACTGTAAACCTCGGTACTGTAAATGCAGAATTCAGACTATCCCGCGGAACTGTAAACCCTCCCACCACTGATTGAAGTTATAAATGCAGCTGTAATTGGTGAGGAATTGTTAAATGTGAAGCAATTTTAATGGTAGAACGAAAGGCCACCGTAAGGGAAATCGATAAGATTGTCCTCTGATGCAATTTGTTCAAACCAGGTTGTAATGGCGAGTCACTCCTGTTCTCGAATGAAGTAAACTCCTTCGCAAGGACCTCCGAATGGAGCCCGCCATGCATTCTCGACGATTTTTTCATAAACTGAGAGCTGGAATGTCGTTACTTATACTTTGCAATTTGTTATGATTTGGTACTTTCAAGACGGTGGAATTGAAATCTTGGCTCCCAAACCGAGAAAATTAGGATCCGAATCAGAAGAGGATTGTTATAACGGGAATGGGACATTCGATACGTTTTATGATAGGAAGCTTTTGGAGGGAGAGAGCGGCATTGGGTTCATAGATCGATTCGATGCCTGGCCAAAATGCCAGGGGAATTCTCGAAATCGCAGTCACAGAGTTACTGTGAAGGATATGTTGTTGTTATTTAGCTACACACACTGATCACTCCTCATTTTTTTGTTTTTTAAAGCTTGAATGGGAAAATGATACCCGATGAGAATCGAACTTGGGTAAATCTGACCGTTCTCAATTTAATTTCGCTAAAACCCCAGAAAATACGCGTAATGATCTGCATATCCCTCCTCATAACCCGCCTATCCACTGATAATTACTATATCTTATGATAATTCGCGATTCACTGATAGGTCGCGTATCATAATTCGCATATCGGTAGTGATAGCTCGCATAAACAGTGAGATTGCCGCATATTCGACGGATGTTACTCGCATATCGATTAGATATCGTCGGATAAACGACAGAGACCTCGCGTAAACAGTCGCATATCCATTGAAAATTGACTAATCATAATTCGTGTAATCCGCATATTCGCCAATGAAAATTCGCATAGCCGGTGTCAAAACAGCTTCTTCTTTCCGCCTACTATGGCGACGGCAGAATTGCCCTTCATGTTCCGCAATGGTCTGCTGAAGAGGTTGCCCCAGTATGCCTAATTTATTGGATAATTTATATTTTTAGTTTTTGTAAGGTGAAATTTTTATTTCCTATTGAAACTTGATATTATATCAAGAGATATATCTTCTTCTCTCTCTCTTCGATTTTGTGATATATTCGCGGATAATCCCATATATTGACTAATCATAATTTCGTGTAATCCGTGATATTCGCTAATGAAAATTCGTATAGCCGTGTCAAACAATTGCCTTCTTTTTCCGCCTTACTACTACACTTCAAGCAGAATTGCCCTTCATGTTCCGCAATGGTCTGCTGAAGAGGTTGCCCCAGTATGCCTAATTTATTGGATAATTTATATTTTTAGTTTTTGTAAGGTGAAATTTTTATTTCCTATTGAAACTTGATATTATATCAAGAGATATATCTTCTTCTCTCTCTCTTTTTTTTTTTTTTGCCAATCTCTCACAAGGAGACCAGATCATAACCATAAAAAGACTCTCCATCGGAAGGAAAATGATAACAAAAGGAAACTACAAAATTCAAAATATAACTACAGTTCTATCCTAACATGCACTAATTAGAAATTCACTAATATCATAGGAAACACATAAAAAAACATGAGATAGCTACATTGAGAGCTCTGAATCTCACACTACAATCTAAAAAATCTCCTTTGAGCCTTCATGAGCAATTCCCACCACAAGGGGAATACCAAGCTACTCCTCTAGTTTGCCTAATATACAGTCCGAGTCTCTTAGATAGCAGTGAAGGTGCTCCAAGGAATGAAGGGCATCGTCCCTATGCTCTTATCAATCTAGTAGTGTGTGCCCTAATAAAAAACTCATCTGCTAGTAAAGGGAATCGTTTGGGAGTACTAGTTAAAATAACCACTGGTGTGCCCTATATCAAGGATCCACTGAGCCCATTATACCAAGACCTCATTGTCTAATACGGGGTATCTATGTGTGGATTCTTCTCCCTTAGATCGAGCAATTTCTTTACGAATAGGGTTTAACATCAGGTCTCAGTATCATCCAACAAACTCCTCCAAATGATGATGCATGTGAGTGTTCCATTTTTTGGTTTGATCTTGATAATATATTTCCCCCCTCCAAACCTCTGCAAAATTACTTGAAATTTACGCAAAGGAAAGTTATTTTATACTCTAAAATAAAGGAAGAATATATTTTGTTAAGCTCTAAATCTCAGGGAATATTCCACCCCATGTATTTCTCAAAATCATGACATGTTCTAGAAAAGGGATGGTGTAGAAAAGCTTCCATCCATGCTCGCATATTTTAGTGTGGTGCCTTGATATCCTCCATCAAATTCCTCCAGAAAACGTGGTAGCACCAT
This sequence comes from Pinus albicaulis, assembly GCA_034641835.2. Classification (NCBI taxonomy): domain Eukaryota; kingdom Viridiplantae; phylum Streptophyta; class Pinopsida; order Pinales; family Pinaceae; genus Pinus; species Pinus albicaulis. Next base: position 24,139 of record JAXQQM020073587.1, on the reverse strand, counting down.
GAAACAAACTAACCATGATTCCCCCCTTGGAACAAAAATTACACTGCTAAACCAATGAACCAATACATTTTGTACTAGGTATGGGAATTATGAGTATGTTGTGGTTCCTTTTATTTTGACTAATTCTCTAGATACCTTCATGTGTTTGATTAATAGTATGTTGCGTCCTTACTTGGAAAAGTTTATTATAGTGTTCATTAATGATATATTGATATAATCTAAGAATTAGGAATAACATGCACAACACCTGGTAGTAGTGTCAAGGTTTTTTAGAAAGCATCATTTGTATTCCAAGCTCAACAAGCGTAATTTATTTCAAAATTAAATTCATTACTTGGGACATGTTGTTCCAAGGAAGGCACAAAAGTGGACCCAAAAAATATTAGAGATCTCATGGAGTGACATACTCGTAGGAATGTGGATGAGATGAGATCATTCATGGGATTGACAGGTTACTATGGGTGGTTCATAAAGAACTTCTCATGGATTTGTTATCCTATTAAATATTTACAGAGAAAAGGAAAGAAGTTTTAATGAATATAGGAGTGTGCAACCAACTTTGATCAGTTGAAGCATTTCCTTACAAATTCTCTAGTCTTGAAGATTACAGATCTAGATCTAGAGTTTGTGGTGTGCAAAAATTAATTGCAAGGAACGACTGGGTGGAGTATTATTGTAGGAATTACATGTGGTATGATATGTGTCAAGGAAACCGAATGAGCATGAGTTGAAATATGCGACTCATGATTTCGGGTTGGAGGTTATCATTCTTTCCTTGAGGACATGGAGGAACTATCTTCTTGTCACGAGATTTTATCTAATGAGTTATCACATCGGGTTGACATTCTTGTTTGACGAACCTAATTTGAATGCCAGGAAAGCTAGATGGTTGGCTACCTCAACAATTTGACTTTCAGATCAGTTATATCAAGGGAAAGGAGAACATTGTTGCAGATTATCTTAGCAGGAGAATACATGTGAATCATAGATCAACTATAAGTTTAGATGTGATAGAATTGGAGGAGAAGATCTTTCATGCAGGGAAGGATGTTGACATGAACTAAAATATTAAGCAAATGATAAAACATTAGGGAATAGGTGATGAAGATATGTATTATCATCTCACAAAATATGGCATGGTCAAATTCATGAATAGGATCTATGTGTTGGATGAAAATGAGTCGAGAAGCTTATCTTGAGAGAGTTTCATGTCAAACCATATTTTCGTCACCTTGGATATCAAAAGATGTTGAAACCAATGAATAAGTTATACTATTAGCCGAATGTAAAGAAACATGTGGTTGATTTTGTTGCTAGGCGCCTTCATTGTCAACATGTAAAGGATGAATGTAAGCACCCAATTGGTTTGATTTAGCCAATTCCAATTCCATAATGGAAATGGGAGTTCATTTCCATGGAATTCATTATAATTTTTCCGAGGACATAGAGACAACATAACTACATTATGGTTTTCTTTGACAGATTGACAAAGGTAGCTCACTTCATTGTAGTAAAGTATTCTAATTCATCTAGTGACATAGCTCAGATCTTCATCAAGGAGATAACACGGTTGCATGGTGTTCCCAAGAAAATTTTATCTGACAGAGATACAAAGTTCACTTCTAAGATTTGGAAGGATTTTTCTATAGGATTTTTCTATATCATTCATGGGAATGATAGGTTACTACGAGTGGTTCATAAATAAATTATCATGGATTCGTTATCCTATTAAATATTTACAAAGAAAAGGAAAGAAGTTTTAATGAATATAGGAGTGTTCAACCAAGTTTGTGTTGAACCCTTAGTTAAACTGAGAGCGGGGGGGGGGGGTGAATCAGTTTAACACATTCATCGTATTTTAAAACTTTTCATTAAACCTTATTTACACCTTCATTTATGTCCAACTTAATATGTGAGAAATCTTAGAATGTGAGTAGCAAGTATTAATATAATATAATAGTAGACTTAATATGAGAGCGGCAGGTATTAAGCAGATGATATAAATCAGATCAAAAAATAAAAATCATGCACAGAGACACCAGATATAAGTGGAAACCCATAAAGGGAGAAAACCACATCTTATTATTGTTGTGATGCAAAGGCAAGCTCCAACTCCCTCTCACCACTGTTTTTCTGCAGGCACCAACCTATAGGAGGCTCCTACCTCAATTCTGCAAGTTACAACTTGCAAGGAAGCACCAACTCCCTTCAGTTTTCTGCAGGCACCAACCTACAGGAGGCTCCTACCTCAATTCTGCAAGTTACAACTTGCAAGGAAGCACCAACTCCCTTCAATTTTCTGCAGGCACCAACCTACAGGAGGCTCCAACCTCAGTCAGCTACAACTGACAGCTATCAAGCTGCAACTTGATAGGGAAGCTCCAACTTCCTCAATTTTATCAAACTGAATGTTTGTTGATTTGCCTCAGATATCACCTATGTTCTGTAGCTTTTCTTCCTGCTTTTATTTTCTTAATCTTCCCTGCCTTACTCTTCTTCTTTTTCCACAGAAAAAATCGAACCTTCTATTAAAAAGAGGGTTACATAGCATATGCCTTGCATTCCTTTCCCTTTTCCAGGGAAATAAACTACACTGCTGTGTGATTGTTTGTTTTTTTTTTTTTAAAACAAGAACCACCCAACAGCTCTGTCCAAGTAAGACTGAGAACAACAAAAAACCAAAATCTGGAGTAAGCAATCCCCGGCTTCCATTAAGGAAAAACACCGAAACAGGATTGCTCACCACCACAAACTGTCCACAGACCAGCTAGTAGAAACTGTGCTGGCTGAAAGTGTTGTTTTTTACAAAAATACATCATCTCAGGCCTCCGACAAAGGGAAAACAACACTGAAGATTTTACAGTTTTACCTTCTATTGTTTTTTCACAAGTTGCTTTTTTTTTTCTTTTTTTCTTTTTTAAAAACATATACAAACATGATTTAAAACTGGGAAGTATAAACATGAAATGAACAGTAAAAGAAGACGAGTTGTTGGCAGCTCACAGACAAATCAAAAACAGGGGGAGGGAGTCTCCTTGAACTCCCTTAAGCTACTTCCTCTACTGACCATTGGTCCAAAACCTGCTCAATGCCTTTTTTAGAAAGGCTGTCTGCTTCTGCATTTCTTTCCCTGTAGATGTGAGATAAAGTTAGATCAGAAAAAATACTTTTAAGACGAATAATTTTAGACAGCAAAGGAAGTAAAAGAAAATTTCTGCAATGATGTGATCCATTAGCCCACTTGATTGTATTCAGAGAATCCCCAAATATCTGCACCTCCCTCACATTGCGCTGCAGTAACCAGCACAGCAGTAAATGTAGTGTTTTGAGCTCAGCATAGTTATTTGTCCCAGTACCCAGTCGAATGGAGGCTTTGAGCTTAAGTCCTGTGGGATAATTAATCACCAAACCTGCTCCACAATTGTTGTTTAAGTCTGAGGCTCCATCGAAATAAGCCCACGGAATTGACCCTTTTATTTCTTCTACCTGCACCAGTCTTTCACTTTTAGTATTTGAAGGCTGTGGAATGCTTTCAAAGATGGCTACTCCTTCGGCTGCTAGTCTGTCAATGGGGAAGAGAGAGTCTTTGAAAATTTGGTGGTTCCTGGCAAGCCATACTCCCCATACAACCAGCAGAGGCAACATTCTGACTTTGTCATTTGGGGCCTGCTGCCACCAATTGTTTCAGGCTTCGGCTATGTCCTCCCCTCCCCAACAGAGAGGGACCTTTGGGAGTCTTAACATTTCATTCCAGAGACTTTTAGAGAAAGGACAGGCGAGGAAAAGATGCTGGGGTGTTTCCTCACTCTCCTTACATAGAGAGCACCAGCCTGGGCCAATCTTCCCCCTTTTTTGGAGTGCATCCCATGTAGGTACTTTTCTTTGTAGAACACACCAGAAGAACAACCTGGTCTTTGCTGGCCCTTTCAGCTTCCACAAAGACTTTGCCCACCAGATTGGTTCCCCCCACCCCTTTTTTAACATAAGCCATTCATATCCCATCTTGGGGGAGTAGAAACCTGTTTGGGCATACACCCACCGCAATTCATCTGACTCATTTGTAATACGGATGTGGGATTGCAACAGTCCTGTGCGAAAGGTCCCCCACTCATCGTGCCACCTCTCTTCTAGTGCCAAATCAGTCGCTGTGAGCCACTCCTGTCTCCAGATAGTAGAATTTGCGCTATCAGCAATTTGGCTGAGTGAGGAAAAACCTCTGGAGTTTAAATGTTCAAGCAGGCCTCTTGAGAGAGCGAAAGAGTCCGTGCAGCCCACCCACGGGTCCCTTCCTAACCTTATTGAAATCCCATCTCCTACTCTCCAAGCCAATCCTTTTTCGATAATCTGGACTGCTGCCACCAAAGCTTTCCAGACCACCGAGGAATTCCTTGTAGATTTTGAGGGCTGTCTTATCCAATCAAGGGGCGAGGTTGGGTCAATGTACTTCCTCCTAGTCACTGCGGTCCATAAGTTATCAGAAACAATCAGCCTCCACGCAAGTTTTGCTGCTAAAGACTGAGCGAAAGGGAACAAATCCTTTATCCCCCACCCTCCCCATTTTTTCGGGCGGGCAATTTTCTCCCAGGCAACCCAGGGAGCAACATAATCCTTCTTCTGTCCAGCCCATAAGAATCTGCTGCAGATTTTCTTTATTTTCAATAGGATACATTTAGGCACCCATATAAGGCTAGCCCAGTACACTGGGATGGCTAAAATCACCGATTTTATCAGCACAAGCCTGCCTGCCCTTGACAACCATTTAAAACTCCAGTGATTTATTCTGTCCTCAATTTTCGCCAACAGCCAATTCCAGTCTTGAACCCTGTAGGAGTCAGGTTTCAGCTTAAAGCCAAGGTATTTGAACAGATCCGAAAGAGACTTTAGATCAAAAGAGAGAATCTCCTTTACTCTATTTGCTTCAATAGGAGAGAGCCCTGCAATTGTAACAGAAGATTTCTGATCATTTATGGCCAGTCCCGTAGCTTTCAGGAAGAGGTCAAGGAGCCTTTTAAGACAGAAGCAGTCCTCCCAGCTCCCATCACTAAAAATAAGGATGTCATCAACAAAGAGGAGATGTGTCACCCATAGGTTCATGCCTACTTCTATTCCTTTCAATTCACCCTGTCGCTTCGCCTCTTTGATCAGTAAGCTTAGTCCTTCAGCTGCTAGCAGAAAGAGGAGGGGGGAGAGAGGGCAGCCCTGGCGAAGCCCCCTCTGCGGTTTAAAAAAATCCGAAGCAGCTCCATTTATCAGAACTGCAATCGAGGTAGAGGTGACACACGCCATGATCCACCTTACAAAATCATGCCTGAACCCCAGATGAGTTAAAAGAAGCCTTAGATATATCCAGCTGATTCTATCATAAGCCTTTGAGAGATCAATTTTTATGATAGCCCCTTTTTTCCGGCTTCTTTTTAAACTGTGAAGGGTTTCCTGAGCCACTCCCACGGCCTCATGAATTTGTCGCCCATCCAAGAAACCAAACTGTTCCTCAGATATGCTTTTAGAGAGGAAAGGTTTCAGCCTGGAAGCAACTATCTTAGCAATAACCTTGTATAAACAGGTGCAGAGAGAGATGGGTCGAAAATCATTGAAAGATGAAGGTTGGTCCGACTTTGGAATGAGAGTCAGGAATGTGGCATTAAAGGGCTGATAGACCAAGCCTGAGACCCTTGATTCTTCCACCACCGCTGTCAGGTCAGCACCCAGTAATTCAAAGAAGTGTAGGAAAAATTCCACAGTCCAGCCATCAGGGCCTGGACTTTTCTCTTTTTGCATCGATTTGAGGTTTGCTTCCACCTCCTCCTTGGACACCGGAGCCATCAAAAAGTCGTTTCCTTCATCTTCAATGTACCTTGGGAAAAACTGGGCTACTCTTATGACTTCAGCAATTGAAACTTCTGCAGGGGCCTTAAAGAGGTTTTTGAAGTAATCAACTCCGAGGGATGCAAGCTCTTCGAAGGACTGTGCCTTTTCCCCATTTGCTTTAGGCAGTTCCCATATGGTGTTTATATTTTTCCTCCCTTTAGCGTAGTTTTGAAAAAACTTTGTGTTGTCATCCCCCGCCTGAAGCCATATGGCTCTGCTCTTCAATCGCCAGCTTTCATCCTTATGTTGCAGTAACTTCCTTCTGTCTGCCTCCAAAACCCGAATTCTGTCACGAGATTCCACTGTGGCATATCCCCTCCCATCCGGGGCTTCCAGGAGCTCAAGTTCAGAGTTTATGGCCCTTAGTTTTTCGTCTTCGAGAGATGCCTTGTGGGAAGCCCAGATTTTAGTTTCAGCTTTCAAAGCCTTCAGATTATCCATAAAAGCCTTGCTTCGACTTAAAACCCCCTCCTCCCTTATTTCATCCCTCCTCCAAGTGGAATGTACCAAGGAAACGAAGGAATCATCGGACAGCCAAGAAGCATTGAATTTGAAGGGGGTCCCTGGTTTTTTGAGAGTTCCCTTTGCCTCCAGTAGAATCAGGAAGTGATCGGACAGGCCCCCATCCCCCACCCAATGTCGAAAAATGGAAAGTTTCTCAGATAGGGCTTCTCCCAAGAGAAAGCGGTCCAATTTCTTCCCAACCCAGTCATTTCCAACTCTTTTATTACGCCAGGTAGGCCTAACCTTGATAGGAGAGAGGTCTATCAAATGGGATGAGGCAATCTGAGAGATAAAAAAATCAGTTAAAGGATCATGTCTGGCATTTGCTCCCCATGATTCCAGAGCCCCAAGGGAGAAATTTAGATCGCCTCCAATGATCAAGTTTTGGTGGGCCAGAAAAGACTTTTGGAAGAAAGAGGACCAGAAGCGCTCCCTTTCCTGGCAGGGCCCGTAAACGTTCATGAGCAGCAAGGGAAAACATAATTCCTTGGAATAGAGCTCCACCGCCAAAGAGTGTTCAAAACCCCAAGAGGTAATTTCTTTAAAGTTCCCAGCTCTATATCCAGTGACCAAGCCACCAGATCGACCATCTGCATCTATGGCCCGAAAGAGCCAACCAGGCAGCAATTTTGAAAGAAGAGCTATGATTTCTTCTCCTTTACCAAGGGTTTCTTGCAACATAAGAATATCCGGATTATATTGACTGACTAAACTCCTGAAGGCTAGTTTTTTGGGTTGACTAGCTAACCCTCTACAATTGAAAGAAAGCAGAATCATTTCAACGATACAGAGGGTGGCTTTGCTGCTCTAAGCACCCCAGTCAAAGATTTTTGCTTCCCATCAACTATATCGATGATAGCCTTCTGCTTGGCCTTAGACATACTGGATTTCCTACCTCTGGATTTCCTAGGCCCTATAGGCACTAGGTCCTGCTCAAGACCTCCAGGAGCAGACTCTTTCCCATTACGAAAAGACAAAGATCTCAAGTTATAGGGAGGAGCAGTCAGAGGAGGGGCAGGGTCCAAGGAAGAGCAGGGATGACTCGAAACAGACAGGGAGGGCGGGGGATCTCCAGAGGGCGAGGGAACCGTGACCACAAGATTATCAATCGGTTGAGGATTCAAATTTAAGCAAGAAAACTCCTTCTGAAGACGCCCAGAATTACAAGACAACATAATAGCAGAGACATTTTCCATATTTGAAAAACATAAAGAAGAGGGGAAGAATTTTGGCATACCCGTCTGTGGCTCCGCCACAAACTCAACAGTCGAGGTAACCTGTGAGGCTGCCTGTACATGATGTTGCTCGTGAGGCTCCACCGCTAACCCAGCAGTCGTAGGAATGTGAGGGACAGTCCGCACAAAGGGTTGCTCAATGGACCGGGCAGGGTTGAACTGCTGCGAAGGGGCTTCAGACATCACCTCCTCCGACCCATCCTTTGCCTCCTCCTCCATTGGTTCACAAGAGGGATCCGAACCAGAGTTTGATACAGGAGCAACCACCGACTTTCGGGCCATCTTGAGAGGATTCCTTCGACGGCGATAGCCCAAAGGGCATTCTTTGGCCAGATGCCCATAAGTATGGCAGCGATGACAACGAAAAGGCAGATTTTCGTAGTCCAGTTTTTGCACGAACTCCAGCTCCCTGTACCTTAAGGTCATTTCCTCTGCAAGCCCCTCCCGAGGGTTTAAACTGACTAAAATCCTCGCCACACTCATGTCATCTGATTGCTCAAACGAATGATCGAAATCCAAGAACTTCCCCAGAGTATCTCCAATGGACTTAAACACAGAATCAAACCAAAACTGAAGGGGTAAACCTGGCAATTTTACCCATACTGGAGACTCGTTCAGCTTCTCAGTCTGAGCGTCAAACAAGGGCGTCCATCGCTGAAGAAGGAGTGGCTGCTTACCAAAACTCCAATTCCTGTCGAGCACCCAGTTTACATGGTCTTTATGAGCAAAAAGCAGGGTGAACCAGCCTCTCTCCAGTTCTTTAATCTCCACGGGCTGCCCTGGTGCATTTTCCCATTCCGAAAGAACCCATCTCCGAATGTAATCTGCCGAAAACTTTCGGCCTCGCACTCTGCCTATAAGCCTCGTCTCTGAGGCTGCCATAGCCTCTTCGACTCTTATGTCCACTCCAACAATGCAGCAAGGCTGGGGCTCCTTCTTTTTTATGGGGCCCTGCTTCTTTCGTTCCCCCCCCACCTTGATGACCAGCACCGCGCCTTCTCCAGAATCAGAGTGGTGTCGGTCTTTGGGCGCCCCTCCCCCTGCCGGGTCTTGTGCCTTCTCTTTCTCCCTGTCACCTCCAGAAACTGGCTCCTTTTGCAGACACTCCTTCCACCCCTTTTCCGGCAAAATCGGCTCCTTTGGGTGCTCTCCTCCGTCGCCCAACACACCAACCGGGGGTTCAGTCAGAGGTAGAGCCCAGCTCTTCGTCGCCGAGGGCCCAATGTCAACTTTGGGGCTTGGATTCAAGCTTTTCCTTTGAAATGGGACCCTGGTTTCACTTTCAAGAGCCCATGGGAAAACTACTTCGGAGACAGGCGTTTTCTTCGTCTTATCATTTACTAATCGAGGCCCTTTCGAACCATGCAAGCCGCAATTGGCTACCACATCCGCAAGCCCTCCAGATAGAGGCGGAAAACTTGTAAAATCAGAGAAATCTGGCCCCGAGTTTGAGAAAAAAGACCCGGTTACTTCAGCAACATTCTCCACGGCGCTTTCACCTACAGATCGAACCCCCTGAGAGGGAAAAACAACACATTCACCCTTTTTAGGCTTTGCCCTTTCGGGAGGGGCAGATCTGAGAGAAGAAACGGTCGCCTCAAGATCGAAGGGTTTAACCTCTTGCTTCACAAATCTCAGAGGGAAGAAACGCTCCAGGTTTTGGACCGATACATCATGGCCCCAAACAGTTAACAGGTCCTCAGGTGCCGGCTCCAGATCAACCAATTCGCTTTCAAGACCCATTCCTGCAAATAAAACACAAACCCTAGCCCGTCGCCCGGAAGCTAGAAACCCGTGACTTCTCCGATCCGGTGGAAAAAAACTAACGGAAAAGAAAAAACGCTAACAGACAAAGGTTGAAAAACAAAATATATCGCAGTAACTCCACACGGTAAAATTGCACGGAAGAAAGGCGTGAGATGGGCGAAAACCGACGGAAAAGGCCCATTTGTCCCACATCACCCATCCGCGTGGCTTTGAGCGGCAAACTGCGGCAGTGCGGTCACCATGGCCGGAAACCCCTGAAACACGGAAGGCGCCTCCATCCCCATGGAAAATTATTTTGTTATACTTTCCTGCCTCACTCTTCTATACTCTGCATTCTCTATATTTACTCTCTCTAACCTCTCTTATGCATATCCAGTTGATATTATATATAGAGTTCCTCACATGAATGTTTGTATTTCACAAAGAATTTGGAGTGAACAGTCATGACTCTTTGGCTTCTGTCTTCTCATTCCTTTTATCTGCTCATTCAATAAATATAACTGTAGGTATCAATTTAACATTACAGTGGGATATTTGTTCTCTTCCGGAGACTTGCCAATGCATCACAACAATATAAATCAATTAAAAAAACATTTACATTCAATTACAATGAAAATTCCAGCTCACTCATTCAGCCTCTTGGCTAGTTTCGCATTTGTCTTTTCTTTGACTGTGTTTGTCCCTTTCTTTCCTCTGTATGTCTTCTTGTTTATGGATTTCTTTGCATAACTCACATGTATTTATGTAACCGACATTAAATGTAGGCAAATTGACATTTTACACAACGAAGTGTCTTGTTGATGTGGTGAGTTCACAAGCGCATTAGGGGGAATTTTGAGGTCTAAAATGGGCCTCTAAGAAAAATGTACAACAAAAAAAAACTTTATAACAACCAATAGGATTCAAGATGATGATGTCAACCATGGGGGATGATTCACCATTTTTTAAATAAAATGGTAAAAATATTAAAAAATAATAAAATAATAAAACTACTTTTTCAATTCGTATTTTCAACTTATATCCCAAAATTTTTACTCAAATTTCGAGCGGGAGTACTCGTTGGATGTGAAATTTAATTCCTCATCCAAGGAGTACCCATGTTGCATACTTTCGATCAACTCTACTACACGAAAAATGAGAAATACATAAAAAACGTGATTGTAATCACATTTTTTTATGTATTTCTCATTTTTCGTGTAGTAGGACCCATAGAAAGTATGCAACATGGGTACTCCTTGGATGGAGAATTAAATTTCGCATCCAACAGTACTCTGCTTCCGAGAACATTAAAAGCTTTGGGAGATAAGTTGAAAATATGAGTTGAAAAAAGTAATTTTTCCATTTTCCCTCTAAGATTTGATGATATATTGAATCTTATTTGATTTTTCCACTATTATTTTATAATTTCCTTGGGGCCCATTTTAGACCTCAAAATTCCCCTAATGGGAACATACATACACCACGGCCTTTGTTTTATGGCCCGATGCGATTCCACACATCGCAATCGAATTATATTAATAATCGCCCTCCACCTTAAGCCAAGGCCCATGGGTCCACAGACCACGTGGCACATTTCAATACAATCGCAACAATCGCTTTATTTAACAATCACAACAACGTTTTATATATAACAGCACCTTTTATATATATATATATATATAACCCACATTCATTCTTCAACATAGTTATACAGACTTCCTTTTAATCAACTCTCGGCGTAAATAATAAAACCTATTTCAACATATAAAAACCCCTTTCGGGCCCACCTGACACGTTTTTCGATGCAATATACTACTCCTCCAGCGATTTCCGATTCCGATTGATTTGATGCGATGCGATTAATCACAATTGCAAAATTTTATTTGCATGTTCCGCTGCTTTGTTTAACTCTGATGCGATCAATCACTATTCACTTAAATGTCTTGATGCGATTGGAACTGGAAATCAAACCAATAAAATCATAATTTATAGACCCATCGGGTCTGAAACTCAATCGTAATCGCAATCCTTTATTGTCATGCTCCGATGTTTTGCTTTTGTCCGATGTGATTGACCATTGTTCACTGCATTTTGCCGATGCGATTGGAACTGGAACTCAAAAATTTGTTAATCATAGTTTTTAAGCCCATCGGGTCCGCGCTTCAATCGCAATCGCAAGTCTTTGTTTATATGATCCGCTACCAAATTTTTCTCCGATGCGATTCATATGGGTCCCACCACATAAGCCTTTTCTTTTTGATAGAACCTTTGGTTATTTAGATCTTGTGCTACATATAAAAAGTATATGCTATGGACCTTTATATATATATATATATATATATATGGCACATCATATGTATCTCACTGCGCATATATATAAGCTTTCTTCCACTTCGATCTTTAGAGAATCTTCCAGCGGGGGTAGAAATTCTTGAAATTTGTTTATATATATATATATATATACTTGCCGCTTGGGTTAAGATTCCCAGAATTTTCTTGTATTTATATACTTTCCGCTTGGGTTACGATTCCCGGAATATTGGGTTTATGTATCCTCCAGCTGGGGTAGCGATTCTCGGAATTTTCTGCTCTGCCTCTTCTTGTGATAATGGCTCTGCCTCTGCCTCTGCCTCTGATAACTTGCTGTGATAACGGCTCTGCCTCTGATAACGGTTCTGCCTCTATATTCGCTGCCTCTGCCTCTGCCTATCTCCTTTGCTTCCTTCATTTGCTTCTTTGCTGCCTCCATTGTCTGTCTCTGTCTTTGTTGCCTCCATTTCCATCAATGACAATATTTCCAACAGTCTCCCCCTTTGGCATTGATGGCAATACACTTCCTCTGTTTGCCTGTTAGGGTCCTTTCTCCTGTTGCTTTCTCTTTCTCCTCCTTTGACATCAATGGCAAGGGGTTTGAATTCTTAGTGTAGCTTCTATTATTTTATCCTATGATTTTATTCTTTTTCAATATTTCGTGAATTTCCTCTTTCTGAAATTTTCTGACTTTGTACGCTGCTGCTTCAACCTTTGCATTAGATACACGTTGGGTTCACTATTCTTCCGCCGCACCACTGACCCTTTTGCCTTTTTATTGATTCTTTTATGCTGAATGTATTATTGCCATAATCCTTTTGATCCTGAGGACCCGTTTTCATGCTTCCCTTGCTGGTTGATCTCCCCTTGGAATGATATTTTCGTTTCTGTTATCCCCCTGAAACTATGCTTTATCTTCATATTAGGGAGTAGCATCTACAGATACTACCCCTAGTCTGTCTCTTAAATATTCAAATGGTTCTCTAGCAAGGAGTTTGGTAAATATATCTGATGTTTGTTCTTTTGTTGGCACATACTCCAGTTTTACTATCTTATGAGCCACTTGTTCTCGGAGAAAATGATACTTGATTGGGATATGTTTAGTTTTAGAGTGAAGCACAGTGTTTTTAGATATACTTATAGAACTTGTATTATCACATTTGATTGAGATAGGTTCATCAATGCTTACCTTCATGTATTGCAGAGTTTGCTTCATCCACATGACTTGTGTACAACATGCCGATGTTGCTATATATTCTGCTTCAGCTGTATATAGAGAGATGGATGTTTGTTTCTTGCTTAACCATGCCACGAGACTTTCTCCTAGATAGAAAGCACCTCCACTTGTACTTTTCCTATCATCAACACAACTGGCCCAATCTGCATCTGTGTATGCTGTTAAAGTGAAGCTTTTGCCTTTAGGATACCAAAGTCCATACTGTGTTGTTCCTTGTAGATATCTGAGTATTCTTTTTACTGCCAAAAGATGGTTTTGTTTAGGTGCTGCTTGATATCTTGCCACTAGTCCTACTGCTAGCATGATGTCTGGTCTTGAAGCTGTCAAGTACAGCAGGCTTCCTATCATGGATCTATAGAGTTTTTGATCTACATCTACAGACCTATCATCAGCACACAGCTTGCATCCCGTGATCATGGGGGTTGTCACTGGTTTGCAGTCCTCCATTTTGAATTTTTTCAGCATTTCTTTTAAGTATTTTTCTTGAGAAATGAATGTGCCTGTGTTCTTTTGCTGAATTTGCAGTCCCAAGTAGAAACTAAGCTCTCCAATCATAGACATTTCAAACTCTGTTTTCATCTCATCAGCAAACCCTTTTGCTAGTTCATCTCTGTTGCTTCCAAACATAATGTCATCAACATATACTACAACAATCAGGAGTTCATTTTCATGGGATTTTATGTATAGATTGTTGTCTACTCCACCTCTCTTAAAGCCTTGTTTTTGAAAATATTTATCCAGTCTTGAGTACCAAGCACGAGGAGCCTGTTTCAGTCCATATAGAGCCTTCTTCAGTCTGCACACATAGTCTTCTTTGTCTGTCAATGAGAAGCCTTCTAGTTGTTCCATGTAGACTTCTTCTTCTAAGTCTCCATTCAAGAATGCATATTTTACATTCATTTGATATACTTTGAAGGTTTGGTAGCAAGCAAAGGCCAGAAACATTCTGATGGCTTCCATTCTGGTTATAGGGGCAAATGTTTCATCGTAATCAATTCCTTCAATTTGTGAATATCCTTTTCAGACCAGTATGGCTTTATTCCTGATTACTTGTCCTTGCTCATTCATTTTTCTTTTGAATACCCATTTTGAGCCTATGACATTTTTCTCAATGGGTCTAGGAACTAATTCCCAGGTATTGTTTTTCTCAATTTGGTCCAATTCTTCATTCATAGCATTTACCCAAGACTTGTCCTTGCTGGCATCTTCAAATTTCTTTGGCTCTATTTGTGACAACATGGCTATGTATACCTCTTCAGTTTGTTCTGTGGGTTGCCTTCTTGTTTGGACCCCTACTCTCTTGTCTCCAATGATCTGATCTTCAGGATGGTTCTTCTGAGTATATCTTAAGGGAGATTTAGAACTCAGCTCTGTATATTTTGTTGTCTTGCTTGTTTCCTCATCATCTTGGTTTTCTTCTTCATGGTTGTCTGATGGACTGCAGCAGTCTGTATCTCTTGTATTGTTAGGAAGTTCTTCATCAAATCTCACATCAATGCTTTCTACTATTTTTCGAAGAGTCTTGTTGTAGCACCTGTACCCTTTACTTTTGGATGCATATCCTAGAAATATCCCTTCATCTACTCTTGCATCAAATTTCCCAAGATTTTCATCATTATTATTTATGTAACACTTGCTTCCAAAGATTCTAAAATGTTTAATTGTAGCTGGTTTCCCATGCCATAGTTCATATGGAGTCTTATCACTGCTTGGGCTTAAGTGGGCTTTATTAAGGATATGCACCGCTGTGTGTACTGCTTCTGCCCAGAAGGTTTGAGGAATATTATTCTCTTGCATCATGGCTCTGGCAATTTTTTGAACAGATATGTTTTGTCTCTCTGTTACTCCATTCTGCTGAGGTGTCCCTGCAATAGTAAATTTTTATTTTATGCCATATTCATTGCATAGATCTGCAAAGTCATAATCTATGAATTCACCTCCTCTGTCCGATCTGATGCATTTTAGCTTGCATCCTGTCTAATTTTCTGCTAATGATTTGAATATTTTGAATTTGTCCAGAGCTTCAGATTTATTCTTGAGAAATGCAACCCATGTCATTCTAGAGAAATCATCTATTATCAACATGAAGTACGATTCTCCACTTGGAGTTTTAGTTCTTACGGGTCCACGCTAATCCATGTGCACAAGCTGTAGAGGTCTTCTTGTTGATAACTCATCTTTGGCCTTGAAGGATGTGCGAGTCTGTTTGCCTAATTGACATGATTTGCATATGGTATTAGAAGGCCTCTTTATTTCTGGCATGTCTCTGATAGCTTTCTTCTTGCTTAGTCTGATGATGTGATCGAAGCTGAGATGTCCCAATCTTTTATGCCATAACCATGACTCTTCTTGATGTCCCGATCGATAAGATATGTCATAGAGCAATTTTGTCCAAACCAGGTTGTTATGGCGAGTCACTCCTGTTCTCGAATGAAGTAAACTCCTTCGCAAGGACCTCCGAATGGAGCCCGCCATGCATTCTCGACGATTTTTTCATAAACTGAGAGCTGGAATGTTGTTTTGCAATTTGTTATGATTTGGTACTTTCAAGACGGTGGAATTGAAATCTTGGCTCCCAAACCGAGAAAATTAGGATCCGAATTAGAAGAGGATTGTTATAACGGGAATGGGACATTCGATACGTTTTATGATAGGAAGCTTTTGGAGGGAGAGAGTGGCATTGGGTTCATAGATCGATTCGATGCCTGGCCAAAATGCCAGGGGAATTCTCGAAATCGCAGTCACAGAGTTACTGTGAAGGATATGTTGTTGTTATTTAGCTACACACACTAATCACTCCTCATTGTTTTGTTTTTTAAAGCTTGAATGGGAAAATGATAACCGATGAGAATCGAACTTGGGTAAATCTGACCATTCTCAATTTAATTTTCGCTAAAACCCCAGAAAATACGCATAATGATCTGCATATCCTTCCTCATAACCCGCTTATCCACTGATAATTACTATATCTTATGATAATTCGCGATTCACTGATAGGTCGCGTATCATAATTCGCATATCGGTAGTGATAGCTCGCATAACCAGTGAGATTGCCGCATATTCGACGGATGTTACTCGCATATCGATGAGATATCATCGGATAAACGGCAGAGACCTCGCGTAAACAGTCGCATATCCATTGAAAACGATTGCATATCAGCGTAATGATGGGCTTATCCATCAGCGTATGGGTTCACAGAACAAATTTCAAGTGGTTATACCTCGCGTATTCGAGGACATATCGCATTTCAAAACCCATTTCAAGTGCTTATACCTCGCGTATCCGACGACAGATCGCATTTAAACTGGCGGTGATAGCTGGCATATCAGGTGAGATAATTCGTGGATAATCCCATATATTCACCGATGATAATTCGCGTATCTAGATTTTGTGATATATTCGTGGATAATCCCATATATTGACTAATCATAATTCGTGTAATCCGCATATTCGCCAATGAAAATTCGCATAGCCGGTGTCAAAACAGCTTCTTCTTTCTGCCTACTACGGCGATGGCAGAATTGCCCTTCATGTTCCGCAATGGTCTGCTGAAGAGGTTGCCCCAGTATGCCTAATTTATTGGATAATTTATATTTTTAGTTTTTCTAAGGTGAAATTTTTATTTCCTATTGAAACTTGATATTATATCAAGAGATATATCTTCTTTCTTTCTTCTTCTTTTTTTTTTTTTTTGGTCAATCTCTCACAAGGAGACCAGATCATAACCATAAAAAGACTTTCCATAGGGAGGAAAATGATAACAAAAGGAAACTACAAAATTCAAAATATAACTACAGTTCTATCTTAACATGCACTAAATATAAATTCACTAATATTATAGGAATCACATATAAAAACATGAGATAGCTACATTGAGAGCTCTGAATCTCAAACTACAATCTAAAAAATCTCCTTTGAGCCTTCATGAGCAATTCCCACCACAAGGGGAATACCAAGCTACTCCTCTAGTTTGCCTAATATACAGTCTGAGTCTCTTAGATAGCAGTGAAGGTGCTCCAAGGAATGAAGGGCATCGTCCCTATGCTCTTATCAATCTAGTAGTGTGTGCCCTAATAAAAAAACTCATCTGCTAGTAAAGGGAATCGTTTGGGAGTACTAGTTAAAATAACCACTGGTGTGCCCTATATCAAGGATCCACTGAGCCCATTATACCAAGACCTCATTGTCTAATACGGGGTATCTATGTGTGGATTCTTCTCCCTTAGATCGAGCAATTTCTTTATGAATAGGGTTTAACATCAGGTCTCAGTATCATCCAACAAACTCCTCCAAATGATGATGCATGTGAGTGTTCCATTTTTGGGTTTGATCTTGATAATATATTTCCCCCCTCCAAACCTCTGCAAAATTACTTGAAATTTACACAAAGGAAAGTTATTTTATACTCTAAAATAAAGGAAGAATATATTTTGTTAAGCTCTAAATCTTAGGGAATATTCAACCCCACGTATTTCTCAAAATCATGACATGTTCTAGAAAAGGGATGGTGTAGAAAAGCTTCCATCCATGCTCGCATATTTTAGTGTGGTGCCTTGATATCCTCTATCAAATTTCTCCAGAAAACGTGGTAGCGCCATGAAACAAACTAACCATGATTCCCCCCTTGGAACAAAAATTACATTGCTAAACCAATGAACCAATACATTTTGTACTAGGTATGGGAATTATGAGTATGTTGTGGTTCCTTTTATTTTGAATAATTCTCCAGATACCTTCATGTGTTTGATTAATAGTATGTTGCGTCGTTACCTAGAAAAGTTTATTATAGTGTTCATTAATGATATATTGATATAATCTAAGAATTAGGAATAACATGCAGAACACCTGGTAGTAGTGTCAAGTTTTTTTAGAAAGCATCATTTGTATTCCAAGCTCAACAAGCGTAATTTATTTCAAAATTAAATTCATTACTTGGGACATGTTGTTCCAAGGAAGACACAAAAGTGGACCCAAAAAATATTAGAGATCTCATGGAGTGACATACTCCTAGGAATGTGGATGAGATGAGATCATTCATGGGATTGACAGGTTACTATGGGTGGTTCATAAAGAACTTCTCATGGATTTGTTATCCTATTAAATATTTACAAAGAAAAGGAAAGAAGTTTTAATGAATATAGGAGTGTGCAACCAACTTTGATCAGTTGAAGCATTTCCTTACAAATTCTCTAGTCTTGAAGATTACAGATCTAGATCTAGAGTTTGTGGTGTGAAAAAATTAATTGCAAGGAACGACTTGGTGGAGTATTATTGTAGGAATTACATGTGGTATGATATGTGTCAAGGAAACCGAATGAGCATGAGTTGAAATATGCGACTCATGATTTCGAGTTGGAAGTTATCATTCTTTCCTTGAGGACATGGAGGAACTATCTTCTTGTCACAAGATTTCTTCTGATGAGTTATCACATCGGGTTGAGATTCTTGTTTGACGAACCTAATTTGAATGCCAAGAAAGCTAGATGGTTGGCTACCTCAACAATTTGACTTTCAGATCAGTTATATCAAGGGAAAGGAGAACATTGTTGCAGATTATCTTAGTAGGAGAATACATGTGAATCATAGATCAACTATAAGTTTAGATGTGATAGACTTGGAGGAGAAGATCTTTCATGCACGGAAGCATGTTGACATGAACTAAAATATTAAGAAAATGATAAAACATTAGGGAATAGGTGATGAAGATATGTATTATCATCTCACAAAATATGGCATGGTCAAATTCATGAATAGGATGTATGTGTTGGATGAAAATGAGTCGAGAAGCTTATCTTGAGAGAGTTTCATGTCGAACCATATTTCGTCACCTTGGATATCAAAAGATGTTGACACCAATGAATAAGTTATACTATTAGCCGAATGTAAAGAAACAGGTGGTTGATTTTGTTGCTATGTGCCTTCGTTGTCAACAGGTAAAGGATGAATGTAAGCACCCAATTGGTTTGATTTAGCCAATTCCAATTCCATAATGGAAATGGGAGTTCATTTCCATGGACTTCATTATAATTTTTCCGAGGACATAGAGACAACATAACTACATTATGGTTTTCGTTGATAGATTGACAAAGGTAGCTCACTTCATTGTAGTAAAGTATTCTAATTCATCTAGTGACATAGCTCAGATCTTCATCAAGGAGATGACACGGTTGCATGGTGTTCCCAAGAAAATTTTATATGACAGAGATACAAAGTTCACTTCTAAGATTTTGAAGGATTTTTCTATTGGATTTTTCTATAGGATTTTTCTATATCGTTCATGGGAATGATAGGTTACTACGAGTTGTTCATAGATAAATTATCATGGATTCGTTATCCTATTAAATATTTACAAAGAAAAGGAATGAAGTTTTAATGAATATAGGAGTGTTCAACCAAGTTTGAGCAGTTGAAGCATTTGCTTACAAATGCTCTAGTATTGAAGATTACAGATCTATATCTAAAGTTTGTGGTGTGCAAAAATTAATTGCAAGGAAGGACTTGGTGGAGTATTGTTGTAGGAAGTACATGTGGTATGATATGTGTCAAGGAAACCAAATGAGCATGAGTTGAACTATGCGACTCAAGATTTTGAGTTAGAAGTTATCATTCTTTCCTTGAAGGTGTGGAGGAACTATCTTCTTGGTAGGAGATTTGTTCTAATGAGTGATCAGAGTGGGTTGAGCTTATTGTTTTACCAATCTAATTTGAATGCCAGGAAAGCTACATGGTTGGATACCTCAACAATTTTGAATTTGAGATCAGTTATATCAATGGAAAGGAGAACATTGTTGTAGATGCTCTTAGCAGGAGAATACATGTGAATTACACATCAACTATAAGTTTATATGGGATAGAGTTTCAAGAGCATATTTTCATGCAGGGAAGCATGATGACATGTACTAGAAGCTTAAGCAAATGATACAACATTTGGGAATAGTTGATGAAGATGTGTATTATCATCTCACGAGAAATATGGCTTGGTCAAATTCAGGAATAAGATCTATGTGTTGGATGAAAATGAGTTTAAGAATATTATATTGAGAGAGTTTCATGTCAAACCATATTTTGGTCATATGGGATACTAGAAGACGTTGAAAACAATCAATAATTTATACTATTAGCAGAATCTCAAGAAAGAGGTGGCTGATTTTGTTGCTAGCTGCCTTTATTGTCAACAGGTAAAGGATTAATTTAAGCACCCAATTGGTTTTTTTTAGCCAATTCCAATTCCAGAATGGAAATGGGAGGTCATTTCCATGAAATTCATTACAAGTTTTCCAAGGACATAGAGACAACATGAATCCATTATGGTTTTGGTTGAAATTTTGACCAAGGTAGCTCAATTCATTGCAATAAAGTATTCTAATTCAACTAGTCACATAGCTCAAATATTCATCAAGGAGATAGTAAGGTTGCATGGTGTTCCCAAGAAAATTATATCTGACATAGATGCCAAGTTCACTTCCAAGATTTGGAAGGATTTTTCCGCAGGCTTGGGGACAATTTTAGCCTTATGTACAACTCATCACCCACAGACACATGGACAAAGATAGAGGGTTAAGTAGATTATTGAGGGTATGTTGAGGATATTTTTTATACACCAACAAAGGAGGTGGGAGGAGTATCTTCCACTGGTATAATTTGCATATAATAACGGGTATCAAGAGTACTTGAGGATGCTTTGATTTAAGTATATATATGATTAGAATTTTAATACTCCCATAAGGTTGAGTGATCTAGTGAACAAAGCGTTGATTGAACTGGACATGTTGGCAGAGACAAAGTAGGAAAGGAATATTATCAAGCATAATTCAACGGAAGAATAGGATAGGAAGAATAATTATGGAGATCAGAATAAGAATTTCAAGGAGTTTCAGGTTGGGGATCATGTGTACTTGTGCATCAAGCCCGAGAAGATCTCCTTTAGGATTGGATCACGTGCCGAGTCAGCAACTTGGTATTGCATGCCTTTTGAGATCTTTGAGAGGATTGGACTAGTGGCCTACGGACTTGCATTGTTGCCAACAATGAATTCCATGTTTCATTGCTTAAAAGATATGTGAACGATGTTGATCATGTGATTGACTGGTTTTTTTTGCAGGCCGACCCAGAAGGATAATTCCATCCAAAATCTCATTGCATTTTATAGCGAAAGATACTTATGCTCCATAATCAAGAAATCATGTAAGTTGAAGTGCAGTGGAAGCACTTTGGGCTCGATGAAGCTACATGGGAGATGGTTGATCAAATACAGGATATGTATCATTCTCTATTCGTTTGTTGAGAAAATGTATTATGATGTATTTGTTTTATGTTGTGTTTTGATTATGTATATATATATGCATATGTATGTTGTAAATACCACATCCAGTTGAGTTGTAAAGCTCAAATAAGCAGTATGGTGTTCACTGTATGTTTGTTATGTCTTCAGAGCATTGATATGATGTAAATGTTTCATCAAGTTGTGTTATAAAGCTGCATGGACACCATGATTTTAATGGTGTATAAGTGTAATTTAACACTAAGGACAATGTTCCCCCAAGGGAGACGAGTTTGTAATAGCCCCTGGTTGATTTTACATGTAACTAAAGTAAGAC
Source organism: Pinus albicaulis (assembly GCA_034641835.2). Taxonomy (NCBI): domain Eukaryota; kingdom Viridiplantae; phylum Streptophyta; class Pinopsida; order Pinales; family Pinaceae; genus Pinus; species Pinus albicaulis. Next base: position 2,641 of record JAXQQM020073587.1, on the reverse strand, counting down.
CAGGGTCATGGGACACATATTTCAAGTTGAATGGCAGGTAAAAACATAATGATGGGAATCACTTTTGTTTAGTTAATGGCTCTGGAAATTGGAAAAGGGAAAAAAGTCATTAATTGTCATTTATTTATGAAAATAAAGGAAAATAGGAGAAAAGGGAGATGAAGGGTCACATATCTACATGAGGAGGAAATTGAAGAGAAAATAGAGGAAAATGAAGAAAATAGAGGCATCAGTAATAAAAATGCATCAAAAAGGATCAGTTGATGGATTTTTTCAGTTTTGGATTTGACTCTCACATTTCATTCACTCTCTCTCATACACTCTAGTACACTTATAGGATTCTTGCAGCCAATATACACTTGGATTGGAGAAATAAGGAAAAGGAAGCAAGGAAGCACAAGGAGGCATTGAGATAAACAACTACAAATGGATTACTTGCAGGTAACATGTTACATGTATGATATACATGTTAATTTTTGGATACATGGTATATGCATGTGATTATTTGGTTATGTGTTTTCATTAGCATGGAGGATTTCTTGGATTGACAATGATTTGAACCTTGCGTTGCCATTTCTTTGATAGCCATGGAATTATGGGTTTTTGCACTTCTTTTTTTTTTATTATTGGATCTTAGTTTTTTCCTATGTTTTTGTGTTGGAACAAACTCTCTAGAGCCTTGTAATATCTTGGGTTGAGTTACTAGTCCTGGATCCTAGGTTGGGAAAAATGCTCTAGAACCTTTGGTGGATTGAGTTATTGGTCCTTAGAGTTGGATTAGACAAATTCTCTAGAGCCTTGTGATAGTTGTGGGTTGAGTTACTAGTTCCTAGGGCCTTGGAAAACTTATTTAGAGAATGTCTCATTATGTTTATTGATTTCTATACCATACAGGTCGAATCCCTATGGTTAAGGGTTGAGGTGGTTTGGCCTCTGGAAGCCCTGGTTGTTTTTTCTTGTTCTATTCCATGAGACCCACATTCATGCTTGGAATATGGGGTGGTGTTGATTGGATGAAAGAAATATTTGGTTTAGCCAATCTATGGTTAGGTGCTGCATGGAAGTTCTTGACTTGGTTGGCATTTTCATATGTTAATATGAGGTATTTTCATATTTTAATTTTTTATCACTTGTGTTGGTTATGATGTTGACGTTTATGGATGGATTTCCATGGTTAATATGTTGGTTATTAGTTGGTTGTATGCTAGTTAGATGATGTATTACTTCTATGGATCTTATCATGTTTTGATATATTAATGAATGGCTAGTGAATGCATGGACTAATAAGTGTTATTGCAACTATGTCGAGAGGGAATAGAGGCCTCTTGGCCATTTTATGGTGAGCCTATTGGCTCAATAAACATATGCATATTTATGACCTATAGGAATGATCTAGGTGGATATTGGTGGCCACCGTCATATTCCACCTAGACCTCTGTTCAATTTCATTTTTTTCCTTGATTATAGCAGTATTTACTTATTTTAGTATTTTTTTGGGTCCTAAAATTCTGGAGTTGTTTTGATCCCCTAAACGACATTTTTTGGGGGTCATAAGTAGTCACATAGCCATAGGAAAGGGACTACAGAATATCATGTAGTATTTGGATATATATTTCCAATGAGGTATCATACATGAAAACAGAGATCATATGATCAAGTTACGACCTCGAGAAGTACTTGGATGCCCAACAAAGCCCAACAGGGCCCACAAACTCTTGGTGTTCTATCTCGTTGGGTTAGTGTTTTTGTTTTTTACAGTTTTCCATTGTGGTTCAATAATAAAAAACCCTTTAGTCTCTTTTTAACATATTTCAAAGGCATGTAGCTGCCACATATCTTCTTAGAGATAAGTTACCATCACATGAGCTAGATTATTTCCATTTTGTATGTAAGCATATTAAAGCTCTTTGATATTAATGAAATATAGTTTTATTTATGTTGCATATTTGTGTTTATGTTTTTATCTATATTTTGTTTCATTCCTGTATAAGTATAGATCAAGGTAGTATGTACACAAAGTGTTTGTATAAATGATTATTTTGGACATCCAACTTCCTTGGGTCGTAACATTGGCATATGATCTATGTTTGACTATCATAATACCTTATTTTGAATGTCTACATGAGGACAGTGGAAAAAAAATTAGTTTCAAAACTTTTGACACTTTTCTACTATCTTCATTTTTCACTAAAAAATTTCGTTAGGCCCTCAAGATGGCCTCAAAAGTCTAGGATCCAAAAAGCTATCAAAAATAGAAATTTGTGTTAAATTTAACTAAACTAAAAAAAAAGGTAATAGTGTTGGGTCAGGCTAAGCTGATAATAATGTGATTATGTGTCAATATGTGGTTTCACTTAGTGCTAGACATGTGGACCCATTTTTCCATAGGTGCATCTTGCATAGTAACTTGAAACTCATGTTCACCATGGTGAGAAAGTAAAAGTGGATAAATATGAGGTGGAGTGTTACATATTGGTATCGGAGTGACGTCACAACAGATTTGAGGGTAAAATTTTTTTAGGAATGCATGTCAATTTTATACGCGTTTTGCTTGTATGCATTTTAGTGGCTATAGTTAACATGTATATAGTTAGTGTTAAAGTATTGTGTCGATTATGATGATTGATGTGTCGGTGTCATT
>JAXQQM020085688.1:0-28833 GCA_034641835.2 Pinus albicaulis | reverse complement strand
GTAGAGGGGACTTGTATAGGGCAAAGCATAGAGAGACCTCAAGAATGATGTGTCTTCAGGGGAGATGCATTCCTTGAAGGTCTCCAAAATGACATAGCCCCCAGCTTGCTTGTCAAGAATTTCATAGGGGGGCTAACACATCCCAAGGAAGAAGTGTAGGTTGGCTTGAATAAGCAGTGTTAACCTTAAATTTGTGTCTTTCTCTTTTCCTGTCAAGTAGATGCTCCAGTTTGCTGAAATAATATACCAATTTTTCCAACTTTTCCACTATGTTATCACTCTGATCCATCTTTTCTTCATTTATGTGAGAGTTGACTTGATCAAGGGTTTACCGAATAACTGCTAAGTATATATGTATATGAAGATTTATGAGGTGTAAGAAGGGATCATCAATCTTTTCATATAGAAAGATAGGTAGGTTTTCTATCCAATTTGTGTCCTTAGTCATTTTGTGTGGGAATCCAGGGATATGCTTTCTACTCATCGGAGCATATCTCCTTGGATCCATCTTTGGTAATCAAAGAGGATCACTATGTATTTTCAACCAGTCTAAAGTTCCCCACCAGTGGAGTCTTTTGATCTAATGAGGGTTGTGGAGTCGCGAGGTGGAGGATTTGAACTTTGTTGTCCACCATCAGCACGATTGGGATTTCTTAATGCATTCCCTCAAGATTTCATAAGGACTAGTGGAGTAATAGGCCTACTGGAGGCTAGTGGAGTCGCCAGGTGGATTTTTAGTTGTTTTGAGGGTATATGTGTATGGTCCACCACCAATACTGACAAAAAACCAATCTAAGGATGTTTTTGGGGTTTTCTAAGTTTTTATGCAGCCCTAAGGTTTGCAAGAGTGTCCTATAGTTGGGTCATCATTTTGCTAGGATGGTGAGACAACCAGATTCTACTCTTTGGACGACACTTAATTTTTCTAGCTTTGACTAAAACTTTGAGAGTTACTAAGGTGTACTTAGATTGTCACTAACTCAGAATGTCCCACCGTGATCACCATTATGTTAGGGTCCCGTGATTTGGAAGATTGGCAAGCCAAATGATAGGGTAACATCAAACCAACTTTGGAGCCCAAGGACCTAGCCTTCCTAGACTCAGAGAGGGCTCTCTCTATTTGTGCAAAGGATGTAAACTTGTTTGATTTCCATGTTTCTAATTTTAGGCTAGTTGTTAATTATGTTTTGGTTTGTTTTAGGTTTTTGAAGGAAGAACTGATCAAAGGATAAATAGATAACAAGATATCAGATCAATTGGGCTATGGTGTCGATAAGGTCGAGACTGCCTCAAAGGGTGGAGAAGGTATATTGCAGGGCTGATTTGGTCGAGGTAAAATGGATTCTTTTAGGTGGAATGAAATGGGATGGACACTAAGTTTGTGAAAGACAAAGAGATTTTAAACATAAATAGTTAATCAGAAAGCATTCATAATTTAGGGCTAACCATTGGTCTCTATGAATGAAACTTAAACTAATAAATGCATAAAATAGACAATCCAGTGATGCATGGAAGTATAAGACCCTCCAACTTTGGGAAATCACCTTCAAATTTTTGGGAAAAAAAATAAAACAGACAAACAACTCAATTTACCAAGAGGGAAATCCTAAACATCATATTTTGAGCTATTGGGAACTTTGAAAATAGAATGCAAAGTTTTAGGCAAAGGGCAAGATCGAAACAAGACCTCCTTGGTTCAACTAAGACAATCAATAATTCAAAGAGAGTTTTGAGAGATGGAGCTTTGACTAGCCATGAGTAAGCAGGGCGTACCGTGAATTATACTTAGCATTCATAACAACCATAAATGAAACAAGCAACAATTTCTTCAGTGATAAAAGAGTAGTTAAGAATTCTTTGATATGACTAAGAAGGAAGAAAAACATAAAAGCGGTAATAAAATCACAGAACTTGAGGTGCCTCTGTGGGCATGTCTCAAATCTCTTCTTTACTGACCTACAACAAGCAAGAAACATGGAAACATGTATGATAAACTAAGGAAAACATACAGATAGGAACACTATACTATTTACCAAGCCAAGGAATCCAACAAACAGTCCTCTTCCACCATCCAAGACAAACAAGAAATCATCCACATCATGAGACAAAGTGTTTCTTCAAAGATTTTAATGCCATGTATTTCTCCATATCATCAATTTCAGCCTCTGTTTATAATGAAATCTCTTGGAATATATAGGCCAAAGAGAAGGAAAACCTCCTAGAGCAACTAGCAATCCCATTGGCCTAATACAAATATCTGATTTTTTCCTTGAGGCTTTGCAAAGCCCAAGGCACAAAATATCTTCTAAATATCTTAAAAATGCTAAAAATGGAAATATATTTGACTTTTCACAACTAAAAATGGCTAAAAATGGCCTAGCGCACATTTGGATAAGCCACTTCAGAAAACTGCTTTTTTGACAAAATGCTACAGGAACGTAGCAGCAGAGAATTCCTTGTTTTGCAGACACCTTTTGAGGGACCTCCTGATGTCAGAACAAGGCCCGTGATGGCTCGTTGGAAAGCCCTAGATGTCTAGTTTCTGAAACTACTTGATTTTCCCCAAAATGATCACTATAAGTATGTTAAAAACTGACCTGAGTGGAAAAAACTAGAAATTAGCCCTTTGCTGATATGAGAGGCAGAAAGTCAAAAAATCATTGTTTTTCACCTCTTTGGGGGATTAAAACCTATCCTTTGGATCTGAAATTTTCTTAGTAGATTCCCTTGAATCTAATGCATCCAATGATATCACTTTCAACATCTGAGGATGCTCCAAAAAAAATGGTGACGTCCATGAATTTCTACAAATAGGCCCAAAAATGTCAAAAAAACAAAATCTTGTCGAAATTTGCCCAATTTTGGCGAGCAAGCCCTTCATGGGTTTTTAGAAACGTATAGAGAAGCAGAGGCCAAGATTTCAATATTTTATGTGCCTTTTTCCACTCTTTCTATCGGGCGCCCGCTTTGGGCAATCTTGAGTTTTTCTTGATTTTCTTCCTTATTGTTTGGCATTTGATTTGGCGAAGAAGTTATGGCCCCTTGCCTAGGAGAGGTAGCTAGCACATACTTTGGAAAGTGCCCTTCATGCTCTATTTTTTGTGTTTTCTTGCCCTCATCATGGCTTGCTTTAGGGTTGTCTTGTTTATCCTTGTCACTTCTTTCTTCATGACTGTCATGTTTTTTCCCTTCACTATTTTGCTGCCCATCACTTTGCTCTTTGCCACTTTTCCCTTCCTTACTGTCATGTTTGGACCATTTTCCTTGTTTCTCATCATCACTAGTTTGCTTAGATTTCTCTGCTTTGACTTACCAAGACAAACTGATTAAGTGATCACTGGAAATAAATCTTCAACCAACACAGCTTTTCCTCTTTGCAAATCATTTTTCTTCTTTGAGTTTAGCAAACAAGTATTTTTTGAATGAAAACAAACTCACCTCTTCAGTATTGTGTTTGAGCCAAGAGGCCTTTGCCAAGATCTGCTTGTGGTTTTCTTGGAGACAAATTTCTTGTGGTTTTGGCATAAAAGAAAAAACTCTTTCCCTCAATCACTGTTTTGATCCTTGTTATCCATAGTAAGAAGACCTCTTTTAATTTGACCAAAGCCCTAACCTCTAATCATTGTTCCTCTTTTATTTTGATAAACAGGGGGCTTTTTGACATCACTGTTTTAAAAGACTCTTTCAAACTGACCACAAAACCTTTATAATCAAACTCTCTTTTCCTTTTAGGGATTTATACAAATCTTCAATTATTCACAGCACAAAAAGACCTCTTTTAAGAAGACAAAAAACCTTCTTATATAAACTCTACCTTTCTCTTAGGACTGTGTGTATTCTTAGCTATTTCACAGCACAAAAACTCTTTCAAATTGGCACATTAACCCTCCTTCCTTAACCACTGTTTATCTTTGAAATTTGTAACCAAGCCCTCCCTTGAACTAAAACATAGCTAGTAGATGAGAAATACCTTTGACAAAAAAAAAAATTGGTTTCCCTTTGATTATTGATTGAATGGGCAAGGAGGAACGTTGAAACTGCTTGATGGGCGGGGGTTGAAAGGAGAACGTGTCGCGCATATGGCCTGTCGGGTCGGCCCTGGGCACTGAGCACAGGCGTGCCACATAGTGCTATAGGCGTGCCGCACTCTTTATAAAAATACACTGAACCTAATTATAGGCGTGCCGCGTGTTGTAACAGGCGTGCCGCGCTAACCTTGAACCCAAAAATTTCTTCAAAATCGCTCAAAAACCACTTCTTTCTTTGGGCATGATGCTAGTGAACGTTTGGTTCATGCATTTTATATTCATAAGGCTTTGTTAAAAGAAAAACAAAATCCTCTTCCCTCTTTCAAAATTTGAAAACTTTTTAACATCAACACTTTGTGTTTTTGAAAAGGAGACTTGAGTTTATGTCAAGGTTTTTCTAACTTTTTGCCTTTTTAAAATTGTGCCTTTCCATAATATTCTTGTGGAGGCCCTTTTTAACTTAAAAATAGTCCTGTAAGTTATTAAAAAAAAACTACTTTGCAACTTCCATTTTACTGCCCCTTCAGACTTATCATGAGGCCATCTTATTTGCTTGTTGATGAGGGTCATGATTTTTCTTCTGCTTGTCATTTGGAATATCTTCAAACAATGGTGGGCCCTCTAATTATTTGTGAAGCAGGCCTATGTTTGATAAACTACCTGGGTCTCCCAAACTTTGTCTTTCATTTAATGGATGAGACTTTTGACTGTGAGTGAAATAGGGCTTCATCACATCTTTTAACCCTTTGGATGAGCTATGTCATGGTGCAAACATTTGGAGTGGTGATCCCCTAGCATTTTGTGAAGGATGGCCTATAAACAATGAAATTTTTCACCCTATTACAATGTGCCCTCTATCCTATGACTAATCTGAAAATATGGCTTTTGATGCTTGCCTTTCACTCATAACCTGGAGCGAGTTTAGCTTTGATAAGACATAATGAACTTGTCCAAAAAGTAAGAATGCCCTTTTCTCATAAGTCATCAAGGTGGACTATCCTTTATACCATTTGTCAGATAAGACTAGAACCCGAGCTTTAGGTCTGTCAATTTCACCATTCATAAGAGGCTTGTTTAGTCAAAATTTCAACCTGCAATTTATATTTTGAAGGAGGTTTGTCATAATACAGAATCAAATCCCCCTAACACCATCATGCTATCTTTTTACTTGTGATATGAAATAGTTTTTTCAACCTATGAAATCTCATTGACTCACCACTGATTTTGAACCCTGTTTTTGAAATAGAAAACTTACTCAAACATAATTTGAAACTCTGTTGATGCACCTACTGTTTATCTTTGGAGGAGGTAGCTCATACTAGTTTCTGAAGTCACTTAAGAACATGTTGGCCCTCTGATTTTCTGTGAAGGAGGCCACAACATGTCTTCTTAACGCTGTACTTTTCATGAAGGAGGTTATCATCACTATTTCGAACCATCTGCTTTTTGAAGGAGGTTCCACCATACACATGACATTTCATCCATTCCAGACCTGTGTTATTTCTTTGCAATATGTGTCTCTGCTTGAAGAATACCAATAGGGAACAAAGTAGAGTCTTCCTTTGACTGTGTTTTCAGGAGTATCTTGAAATTTTCCTTTGACTAATGTTCACAACCCAAGCTTGAGGTTGCATAAGAAGCAGATGTCTTCTTATGTTCTATATGATGATGCCTTTTGAAAAGTTTATGCAATACTACTTTTTGGAGGAGATGCTAAAGCACTGCTGATCAGCATAACATTAGTATTTTGCATTCATGTGACTTAGAGGCATCTCTCTGTTCTTCAGGCAGTTTTTGGGTTTCAAACCATACTTATTAGTTTCCCTTCACTCACTGTATTCCATTTGTTTCATTGATGGAAAAATAATTCAGCATGAAGGACTTACTTGAACTTGTCCCTTTGCTCTCATCTGTATACTGATCAACATTCAATTACACCCCTACAGAGATGTAAAAACATATGATTTTGAACCTTGGAGAGCTCATTTGGTATTTCAAGGAGATTGCCCCTTAACAAAGCATACTTCATCAGATAATGAGTAACATGATATTTTCCTGATCTGGATATTTGTGAACTTCTTCTGACATGAGACAAAGTGACCTTTTAGTGGTGTGCAACCTATGGATGGAAAAATACTTGTTTTGTGGAACAGGAAGACAATCTATGGCAGGTTGGTACTAGACAGAGGCTTTTGGCTTAGGATGTCTTAGCCAAGGAAAAACTCCCTAAACACCACTATCTAACTTAGGAATAGTCTTGACATATTCTGAGTATTTTCTTTGGTATGATTAGATTTTCAAATGACAAGATGACCAGGGATAGGATTGCAGACATTTTGTCAACAATTGGATAGTGAATGATTTACAACTATGATAGCTATGGACATGATTACTTTGATGAAACCAGATAGGGCTTGTCAACTGAGGTTTGTTCTCATCATAGACTGAAAGGAAGGGGTAGGAGGACACAAATTTTTTTGGGGTGTTTTATAGATGACAGATTTGACAGTTTTGAGATCAGCTTCTAGAAAACTAAGCTAAGGAAACTAGTCATAAGCAACAGGTGAAAAATACTGATGACTAACAGTGGCTCCATTTGGGGAGGGAAGCTCCTTTTTCAGGAGGTGTCCAGAATTGCAGATCTCTGGCTTGTGAAGACCAGTGCCTTTATCCATTGGCACAAATTTCTCTCTTTCTTGATGCCATTTCTGAAAATTGACAGCCTGATTAGCCTCAAAATCAACTCTACCTACACAACTATATTTCCTAACATTTTTTCTTCTTTAGGTGCATTTGGACTGGCAAACATTTGACATGATATTTTTTAAAAAGAAAACTATCTAATTCAACACTTATGTCTTCCGGGAGTTCAGATTAAACTGATGAACTCCTTTGATTCTCTACCTATGCTAGATCGACTGTCAAGATTAAGTTGTTTGACAGGATTTTATTCACTACACTAGAACATGAAATTGAAAAATGACCAAATCAGGATTAGATGGTCTGATTTGTCATGTGTTTGTGGCATAAAAGACAAGCTGCACACAAATATTATTTTCCATGAAATGAGATTTAGAAAAATCAGGCCTAGGATACATAGTTTGTTTTTCATCCCTGTTTTCCTCTTTGGTTTTGTTTTGAGCACGTGGAACCAGTATTTTTTCCTAATATACTTTCATTGATAAGTCAAGCTTACCCATTTCTACTATCATTTCTTTCACTAACTTATCAACAATCAATTTAAAACATGTTCAGTTATGATTAGGCTAGATAATTGAACAAGACATCTTTTGAGCACTAGTAGCAGCATTTAGACTTTCACCCTTTCAGAATGACTATTTTTTGAACATGGGGCTTTTCTGCTATTTCTCAAACTGCCCTCTTTTCTACTTTTCTATTGTTTTTGTATTTTCTATTTTGGATTCATTTCTTCAAACAATATAGAACTAAAAAGATGCTCACAAGGTTGAGCTTATTTTCCACACCTATCTATCTATCTTAATCTAACCTATACACAACATACATTCATTTAGTGAAATCTCTTTTCCAACAAAGCCAATCAAGAAAATCATTCCATGAAAGATTTAGTTTCATCTTTTTTAGAGTGCTGAAAAAATGAAAAGGCCACTTCCACTTTTCTTGTTTTCGAACAGTAGTGCCTAAAATTTTTCTCACTCTTTGCAACAGACTGTTCTAGGCGGAACACACTACTCCTTCAGATCTCTCAAGGAAAACAAAAAATGGATCTTGGAATAATACCTGATCTAGAGGATTTGATATATAGGCTTTATGCAGGACTACTCTTTCTTCCGCTTGGCTACATTTGGGACTCTCTTGGGAAAGAAACTCTTCCCCTTGCTCATGATCACTTGAACTGTCAGACTCATCATATATTGCAGTGTAGTCTTCTTTCCAAGCTGATGTGTTCTGATTAAGTGGACTGAAAACTGTGTGAAGGTCATCATGTTGATGAGCAGGGATACACTTTGGCAGTAAATCCTCTTGAAAGGATAGTGTGACAACTCTCATGTGTTTATCAACCTCTATTTCTTCATCTGCAATTTGTAACTCAATGGAACTTGGTGGCTGCAAATCTGGAGTTAAGGAGGATTCCATGTCCAAAATCATTTCCTCAACCATTTCAAGAAAAAGCTTCTCATTTACAACATGCTCAAGAATTTCATCATCCTCCTCAACCTCGTCATCAAAGCTGAAAGACTGCTGATTTCCAATTATGTGAATGTTATTTCCGATGGACTGAAGTGAAGTAGAGCAAAAATTCAGAGACTCTTCACTTTCTTCTAAACTTTCAAGGCTTTCCTCATCAGTGTCATAAGTGACCTATCTTGGCTGATTGATGCTTTCAATCTTATGACAGTGAACTTCATCCCACACATCAACTTTTGATGGCTCTGCAAGGTTAGCTTCTGCTTGGATATCATAATCATCAATATATTGATCAAAACTTGGAGAATCATCAATATAAGTAATGTCACCAGCCATGCATATTGGACTATCAGATTGTTTATCTTCAAATTGATTTACAATCTATTTTTTGACTTATGGTATGCAAGATTAGCAGGAAAAAGATCAGGAAATTTTTTTTCATATGAAGTTTTAGGGGCTGTCTGCATGTTTATGAGTTGATCTATCCCCTCTTTAATTAAAAAGGGAGGCATTTTTATCTCTCTTTGGATATAACTACAATAATCCTCTTTCTCTTGGGAAAGATGATTTGGAGGATGAATGTCTTTTTGGGCTTCACCTAAGAGAGATGATGAATCATCACTTGTGCCTTTAGAGAGATCCTGCAGGTTCTTTTTCATTTCTTGATTGTTTTCATCTTCAACCAATTCTTTGTGATGTTGAGGATAGTTAACATGTAATTCATGAGTTGCTTCTGATAGATTTTTAGGAGGCCAATTTGCTCGTATGAACTTAAATGACTCAAAAGCATAAAGGTAGAGATCCTACAGGTTTTGATTTATCTTCTATTTCAGATTTGAATTCATCCTTAATAAACTCTTCTTGATGTTTGGGATAATCAACATGGGATTCATGAGTTTCCTCTGATAGATACTTAGGAGGCCAATTTGCTTGTATGAACTGAAATGACTGAAAGCATAAAGGTAGAGATCCTACAGGTTTTGTTTTTTCTTCCATTTCAAATTCTGTGATTTCAAGATGGCTTATAGATTCTTTAGAGCATTCCTCTGTGTTCTTCTTTGCAACTTTCTCACGAGGCACATTTTGTTTGTTACTCTTGTCTTGTAATGGTTGAGTTTGTTCCTCCCGAGGAAAAAGTGTAGGTTGGTTTGAATAAGCAGTGTTAACCTTAACTTTTTTTCTTTCTCTTTTCCTATCAAGTAGATGCATCAGTTTGCTGAACATATCTACCAATTTTTCCAACTTTTCCACTGTGTTCTCACTTGGATCCATATTTTTTTACCAGAAAGAGTTACTGTGTCCTTTCAACCGGTCTAGAGTTTTCTACCAGTGGAGTCTTTTGGTCTATTGAGAGTTGTGGAGTCGCCAGTTGGAGGATTTGAACTTTACTGTCCACCATCAGCATGATTGGGTTTGCTCAATGCATTCCCAAGAGATTTTATAAGGACTAATGGAGTAATAGGTCTACTGGAGGCTAGTGGAGTCGCCAGGTGGATTTTTTAGTTGTTTTGAGGGTATATGTGTATGGTCCACCACCAATACTGACAAAAAACCAATCTAAGGATGTTTTTTGGGGTTTTATGACTTTTTATGTAGCCCCAAGGTTTGCAAGAGTGTCCTATAGCTGCGTCATCATTTTGCTAGGATGGTGAGACAACCAGATTCTACTCTTTGGACAACACTTAAGTTTTCTATCTTTGACTGAGACTTTGAGAGTTAATAAGGTGTACTTAGATTATCACTAACTCAGAAAGCTCCCACCATGATCGCCATTATGTTAGGGTCCCGTGATTGGGTAGATTGGCAAGCCAAATGACAGGGTAACATCAAACCAACTTTAGATCCCAATGACCTAGCCTTCCTAGACTCAGAGAGGGCTCTCTCTATTTGTGCAAAGGATGTAAACTTGTTTGCTTTCTATGTTTCTGATTTTAGGCTAGTTGTTTAGGTATGTTTTGGTTTGTTTTAGGTTTTCGAGGGAAGAACTGATCAAAGGATAAATAGATAACAAGATATCAAATCAACTGGGCTATGGGGTCGATAAGGTTGAGACTGCCTGAAAGGGTGGATAAGGCATATTGTAGGGCCGATTTGGTCGAGGTAAAATGGATTCTTTTAGGTGGAATGAAATGGGATGGACACTAAGTTTGTGAAAGACAAAGAGATTTTAAACATAAATAGTTAATCAGAAAGCATTCATAAGTTAGGGCTAACCATTGGTCTATATGAATGAAACTTAAACCAATAAATGCATAAAATAGACATTCCAGTGATGCATGGAAGTATAAGACCCTCCAAATTTGGGAAATCACCTTCAGATTTTTGGGAAAAAAAATAAGACGGACAAACAACTCAATTTACGAAGAGGGAACTCCTAAACATCATATTTTGAGTTATTGGGAACTTTGAAAATAGAATGCAAAGTTTTAGGCAAAGGGCAAAATCGAAACAAGACGTCCTTGGTTCAACTGAGACAATCAATAAATCAAAGAGAGTTTTCAGAGATGGAGCTTTGAATAGCCATGAGTAAGCAGGGCATACCATGAATCATACTTAGCATGCATAACAACCACAAATGAAACAAGCAACCAGTTCTTTAATGATCAAAGAGCAGTTAAGAATTCTTTGATATGACTAAGAAGGAAGGAAGAAAAACATAGAAGCTGTAATAAAATCAGGAAACTTGAGGTGCCTCCATGGGCATGTCTCAAATCTATTCTTTACCAACCTATAGAAATCAAGAAACATGGAAACATGTATGATAAACTAAGGACAACATATAGATAGGAACACTATACCATTTACCAAGCCAAGGAATCCAACAAACAGTCCTCTTCCACCATCCAAGATAAACAAGAAATCATCCACATCATGAGACAAAGTGTTTCTTCAAAGCTTGTAATATCATGTATTGCTCTATGTAATAAAGTTCAGCCTCTTTTTACAATGAAATCTCTTGGAATATATAGGGCAAAGAGAAGGAACACCTCCTAGAGCAACTAGCAAGCCCATTGGCCTAATACAAATATCTGATTTTGTCCTTGAGGGTTTGCAAAGCCCAAGGCACAAAAAATCTTCTAAATATCTTAAAAATGATAAAAATGGAAATATATTTGACTTTTCACAACTTAAAATGGCTAAAAATGGCCTAGCACACATTTGGATAAGCCACTGTAGAAAATTTCTTTTTTGACAAAATGCTACAGGAACGTAGCAGCAGAAAATTCCCTGTTTTTAAGACACCTTTTGAGGGACCTCCTGATGTCAAAACGAGGCACGTGATGGCTCTTTCGAAAGCCCTAGATGTCTAGTTTCTAAAAATATTTTATTTTCCCCAAACAGATCACTATAAGTATGTGAAAAAATGACCTGAGTGGAAAAAACCAAAAATTATCCCTTTGCTGATATGAGAGGCAGAAAGTCAAAAAATCATTGTTTTTCACCTCGTTGGAGGATCAAAACCCATCCTTTGGATCTGAAATTTTCTGAGTAGATGACCTTGATTCTAATGCATGCAATGATACCACTTTCAACCTCTGAGGATTCTCCATACAAAAATGGCGACGCCCATGAATTTCTGCAAATAGGCACAAAAATGTCAAAAAACAAAATCTTGTCGAAATTTGCCCAATTTTGGCGAGCAAGGCCTTCATGGATTTTTAGAAACATTCCTAGAATATTGGACCAAAATTCCAAGTCTAGATGTGTCTTTTCCATCGTTTTTCACCGGCCGCCCTCTTTGGGCAATTTTGAGTTTTTCTTGGTTTTCTTCCTTGTTGTTTGGCATTTTAGCTTTGGCAAAGAAGTTATGGCCCCTTGCCTTGGAGAGGCAGCTAGCACATACTTTGGAGAATTCCCTTCATGCTCTATGTTTTGTGTTTGCTTGCCCTCATCATTTCTCGCTTGAGGGCTGTCTTGTTTATCCTTGTCACTTCTTTCTTCATGACTGTCATGTTATTTCCCTTCACTATTTTGCTGCCCATCACTTTGCTCTTTATCATCACTATGTTTCTTGCCACTTTTCCCTTCCTTACTATCATGTTTGGACCCTTTTCCTTGTTCCTCATCATCACTAGTTTGCTTAGATTTCTCTTCTTTGACTTACCAAGATAAACTGATTAAGTGATCACTGAAATAAGTTTTCAACCAACACACCTTTTCCTCTTTGAGTTTAGTAAACAAGTATTTTGTTGAATGAAAACAAAATCACCTCTTCAGTATTGTGTTTGAGCTAGGAGGCCTTTGCCAAGATCTACTTGTGGTTTTTGGAGACAAATCTCTTTTGTTTTTGACACTAAGATTATTCCCCTCAAACACTGCCCTTTTGATATCACTGTCTTGTCTTTGGTTTAGTAAACATGGTGCCCTGAAATCACTGTTAGGATATCTCTTCAAACTAATTTGAAAGACCTTTACAAAACTCTGCTTTTTCTTCTAGCAACTGTGTGTATTCTTAACTATTTTATAGCACAAAAAAGACTTTCAAATTGGCACATCAACCCTCCTCCCTTTCACTGTCTCTCTGTGGTTATTAGAAACAAAAGGGACTAATTGAAAACACTTTTTAAATACTCCTTCAAACTGATTATGAGATCTTTCACAAAGTCTGTTTTTCTGTGGTTATGATAACATGGCACCCCCTGAAATCAATGTTTTAAATGACTTCTTTCAACTGACAAAACTCTTTATCCTCTAGTCACTATTTTCTCTTTGATCTAGAAAAAAAAGTGCTCTTTGAAACCACTATCAAGATGCCTATTTAAACTGATTTGAAATACCTTTACAAACTCTGTTTTCTTTTTGGAGACTGCACAAATCCTTTGCTATTTCACAGAATAAAAATACCTTCTTTCCTTTGAAAATTATGATTTAAACCCTCCTTCGAACTCAAAACTTGACTAAAAGGCAGTATATACCTTTAGAAGAAGAGTCTTTGATGCTTTTTGCATATTGTTCCAGTGGGCAAGGAAGCACGTTCAAATCAGATTGATGGGTGGGCGTTGAACGGAGAACGCACCACGCATAGGCCTGTTAGGTCTGCCCTGGGCGCCGGGCATAGGCGTGCTGCGCCTTTTATAAAAATACATAGACTCTACCTACAGGTGCGCCACGCGTTGTAACAGGCGTGCCGTGCATAAAACACACTTCAATTTGTGACATGACTTTGTTCCTCTCCTTCAACGAATGTGAAAAAATACAAATGAACTTGTTTCCTCGGGCTTTTATAGCTTGTGAGGATTATAAAGCACTACCTCGTCCCTTTGAAACTATTGGTAAAAACATTGTTTATATGAAGTGAAAGTTGTGTTAAAATTATGACTTGGACCGTTGTTTATAAAAGAGTTTATCACTAAAACACCTTTGCAGCCTCTTCAATCACCACAAGGTAAATTGACTGTTTCATGAAGTGAAGAGGTTTGTAACCATGATTTGACCTTCTTCACTTGTATTTTTGAATATCTTCGAACAATGGTGGGCCCTCTGCTTATTTGTGAAGGAGTCCTATGTTTGACAACTGCCTGTATCTCCCAAAACTTTGTCTTTTATCATTTAACGGATGAGCCTTTTGACTGTGAGTGAAATATGGCTTCATCACATCTTTTAACCCTTTGGATGAGCTGTGTCATGGTGCATAAATTTGGAGTGGTGATCCCCTACCATTTTGTGAAGGATGGCCTATAAAAAGTGAAAGTTTTCACCCTATTACAATGTGCCCTCTATCCTTTGACTAATCTGAAAAGATGGCTTTTGATGCTTGCCTTTCATTCATAACCTAGAGGGAGTTTAGCTTTGATAAGACATAATGAACTTGTCCAAAAAGAAAGAATGCCCTTTTCTCATAAGTCATCAAGGTGGACTGTCCTTTATACCATTTTGTAGATAAGACTAGAACCCGAGGTTTAGGTCTGTCAATTTCACCATTCATAAGAGGCTTGTTTAGTCAAAATTTCAAACTGTGATTTATCTTTTGAAGGAGGTTTGTCATAATACAGGATCAGAGCCCTCTAACACCATCATGCTATATTTTTTCTTGTGATATGAAATAAGTTTTTCAACCTATGAACTCTCATTGACTCACCACTGATTTTGAACCCTGTTTTTGAAATAGAAAACTTACTCAAACACAATTTGAAACTCTGCTGATGCACCTACTGTTTATCTTTGGAGGAGGTAGCTCATACTAGTTTCTGAAGTCACTTAAGAACATGTTGGCCCTCTGTTTTTCTGTAAAGGAGGCCACAACATGTCTTCTTAACGCTCTGCTTTTCATGAATGAGGTTATCGTCACTATTTTGAACCATCTGCTTTTTGAAGGAGGTTCCACCATACACATGACATTTCATCCATTTCAGACCTGTGTTATTTCTCTGCAATATGTGTCTCTGCTTGAAGAATACCAATAGGGAACAAAGTAGAGTCTTCCTTTGACTGTGTTTTCAGGAGTATCTTGAAATTGTCCTTTGACTAATGCTCACATCCCAGGCTTGAGGTCGCATAAGAAGCAGATGTATTCTTATGTTCTATATGATGTTTCCTTTTGAAAAGTTTATGCAATAGTATTTTTTGTAGGAGATGCTGAAAAACTGCTGATCTGCATAACATCAGTCTTTTGCATTCATCTGACTTAGAGGTAGCTCTCTGTTCTTCAGGCAGTTTTTGGGTTTCAAACCATACTTATTAGTTTCCCTTCACTCACTGTATTCCATTTGTTTCATTGATGGCAAACTAATTCAGCATGAAGGACCTACCTAAACTTGTCCCTTTGATATCATCTGTATACTGATCAAGATTCAATTACACCCCTGCAGAGATGTAAAAACATATGATTTTGAACCTTGGAGAGCTCATTTGGTATTTCAAGGAGATTGCGCCTGAGCGAAGCATACTTCATCAGATAATGAGTAACATGATATTTTCCTGATCTAGATCTTTGTGAACTTCTTTCGACATGAGACAAAGTGACCTTTTAGTGGCATGCGATCTATTGATGGAAAAGGACTTGTTTTGCAGAACAGGAAGACAATCTATGGCAGGTTGGTACTAGACAGAGGCTTTTGGCTTAGGATGTCTTAGCCAAGGAAAAACTCCCTAAACACCAATATCTAACTTAGGAATAGTCTTGACATATTCTGAGTGTTTTCTTTGGTATGATTAGATTTTCAAATGAAAAGATGACCAGGGATAGGATTGCAGACATTTTGTCAACAGTTGGTTAGTGAATGGTTTACAGCTATGAAAACTATGGACATGATTACTTTGCTGAAACCTGATAGGGCTTGTCAACTGAGATTTGTTCTCATCATAGACTGACAGGAAGGGGTAGGAGGAAAAAAATTGTTTTGGGGTGTTTTCTAGATGACAGATTTGGCATTTTTGAGATCAGCTTCTATAAAACTAAGCTAAGGAAACTAGTCATCAGCAACAGGTGAAAAATACTAATGATTAACACAAAGTTAACACATAGTTTGTGTAGGAGGAAAATTAAATTGCATTCCGAAATAATTTATGTTTTGCGAATTTAGGTACCAAAAAACCTAGATAATTATCCAAAGTAAGTGGCCCAAGTCCACACATGCTTAGCTAGTTATTTTTCATTTTTGTAGTGTAAAAGTAATTAGTTTAGTTGAATTTTTGCACTAGGATTTTGGGACCAGGATTGAATTTTTGGTAGAAGAGCAAGTAATATCTATTGCCTTTGCATCTTTGGGTGATCCTAGGAAAGCATATGAACACTCACTATTCACAACTCACCATCTCCCTATAGTTGATCACATAGATTAACTAGGAAAAATTGAAAGCGGCCCATATCCACACATGCTTTTCTTTTAAGGAAGGAATAATAAAACATATTTTAAATAGGGGATTTTGAAAAGGATCATCGCATATCCACACGTTCAAACTATGTGCTTGTTCACCTTTTTCTCATACACATCCACACCCTAAGTAAAGTAAAGAAACCTAAAACTAACTTAACAAAACTCAATAAATTCTCCACACAGGGGCCACAAAAGAATTTATAGTCTAAGTTAGGACCCAGGGGGTAGGAATCCAATAAGTTTCCTTGGTGATTATTCATCTTGAGACATAGAAGTTGACTATTTAGTGAACATTCAAATCCACCTATCAGCCCATGGAAAAGAAAACCTAAGCATGGCAAAGACTCGATTTAGAGGGGGTTAGGATTAGGCCTAGTGCGTGTGGTATCAGTTGGGGCTACCTGACCTGACTGATACTTGGTACTGGTAGTTGAAATACCAAGAAGCCCAAGACTCGAATGCTCATGTGGGACAAAAATGCTTAGATCCTCTACCCTTACCTTGGTGGATTTTCTTTGTTTGACTGTGGGCATCACCAGTTCTTTCGGAATGTTGTGCTAGCATTCGCAACATATATTCTCAAGTCCCAGTTACATTTTAGCATGTGAGGACGATTATGTCTTCTAGGATTTGAGTATCATACAAAAACAACAAAACACCATATTTTTTGATTGAATGATCACATAGGATTAGTCTAAAGGGAAAATTATTTTATTTTCGCTTTGTTTTATGTATGTGATCAAAATTTTTCCTTGATTATAATCTCTATCCTCTCAAATATTTTCAAAACCATACCTAGTTGACGCCAGAACATACCCAACAGGACCTCGTTGATCTAGACGTCTTTTGGACCTCTCCCCATTACCCAGAGGGGTTCCAGGTCTTTCGCCATTTAGGCATCAAAGATGGAACACTTCCACCCTTATTGGTTCATCCTTTATCGGGTCATATTTAGTTGGGAACCCTAGTCAGTCTCTCAATGCCACACTGGTGAACACCCCCATAGGGTCACCACACACCACTCATCCCACAACCCCTAGCGGGCAAAGGGGTGCTACCCATTCGCGAAGCCATGTGAACGCACAACAAGGTACATCATAGAAAAACCCTATTCCTAACTAGAACATTGTGTTTTCACAAGTCTCAATGGATACAACCTCGCAATCACCTTTTCTAGCTTCGTTAAATCTACCATTTTTAACTAAGTTGACAAATGACCCCATATGGCCTCCCATGCCCATGTAGCTTCCTTTGGAAATTCCAAAGTTCAAAGGAAAGCAAGCGGAAGACCCAGGAAATCATGTTATGATTGTCCATCTGTGGTGTTCGTCGAACAACATTGTTGATGATACTATTAAGCTAATACTGTTTCAATGCACTCTAATCGAAGTAGCAACGAAATGGTATGTGGAGCAACCCTCTGCTACACATGGAACCTTTAACGCCCTTGCTACTGCGTTCCTGAACTATTTTCAGTTACCCATCCACCGCGATTCCAGAATGGAATTACTGACCCACTTTAGGCAAACCCCCGTCGTCCATATCTTGGACCATCTCCAAAAATGGCGACGACGTCATAGTTTGTGCAAAGACAAACTCGATGATCGAGTTATGTTAGACCTGTTCCTAAAAAATCTCACCACAGAGATTTCAAAGGATGTGGCGCAACAAATTCCCATATCCGAAGAGGATGCCATCAGTAAGGCCCAACAACTTGAACCGATCTATACATAGCCAGGGTATATTTACAATATCTTGTTGAATGGTCGATGCCTGCAACCTTACAAAGAATTTTCAGGCACTTCGAACTCTGTAGACAGTTTAATTGGGTCATTGACCCAAAATCACCTAAGCAACAACGTTCAATACCACGATTACATGTATGATTCTATCCAGAACATACCACATCCCGGCTACCAAAGTCATGACATGCCTCCGCAAAATATGATCAGTAGGGTGTCATCATATCACCATCAGCGAGGAGGACCCTATCCTTAGGATCAAGGGACCTAATATGTAGATAAACATGCTGACGGAAGAGCTCCCCCCGAACAACCATTTACAAACTAGGGACCGCAATATGCTCAGTCCCCAGCATAAGACCTGCCTGTGCAGAATAATGAAAAGGTGAACTTCTTGCAACCCTCCCAAAACCAACCGTGCTAACCATATAACCAAGAGAATCCAAATTATCCTCCTAACGTAGTTAAGAAAAAATGAAAAAACAAGCCTAAAGAAAATCCTGGACATGGGGTCAACAATCAACAATTCCCTCTGCAATCTCAGGTTGGAGGCAACTCGAACTGAAATCAAAACTAGGAGCCAAGAAACTCCCAGAGGTAGAAAAAAAGGAAAATTATGCAGACAAACGACTCTTGTTTGATTTGTGGTGAGTACGGCCATTACACTTGTTAGCCATCAATAAAATTTTGTCATAATGGATGATGGCTAAAATAGGTCTTTAGTCTTCAAGAAACAAATTTCATGCAAAATGTGTGACTTCTTGAAGCCTCTCTGTGTTCTTTATCCTTAAGAAATCCATTCCCTTGATCAATATTCATTCAAAATTCCTCAAAGAAAGCCCTGCTGTTATCACAAGGAGGTTGTTTTCAGACCCATTTTCCATAAATTTTTCCTTTGGAAAAATCCCTCTAAAAACCCCTTCATTTCACCCATTTTCCCCATTTTTACCCTTTATTTTCCCTCAAAATCCCCTTTAGACCTGATAAAATCCTTTTATTCTGGTTAAAAACCCTTTTTCCCCCTATCGAAAACTCCAAAAAACCTTAAAAACCTTCATTTTTAGCCCAAAAACTCCATTTTACAAATATCAGGCCTAAGCCCCTTTCGCTTAAGCCCTTGCCCCTTTTTCCACCATGTGACTGGCTCCATGACCAAGTGCCAAAGCTCATTGGCGGTTGCACATCGGCATTTCCAAGTTCCCGCTTCCGTGTTTCCTTTTGTGCCGTTGGCCGATCCTCTGATGAGATCGCAACTGTCCATTCCCTAAGATCCGACGACTATTGCTCCATCGCATTGCAAATCCCTCGCCGATAAGATCCCGGCCGTTGATCTCGATCTCGATCCAACTGTCTGCGCTCCCCTCCATCGCAATGGCACATCACAAATCTAAAATCCCGCCTACCTGGACCGCCGATATGCGAAGCTCTGATCACACCTCCACCATCGATCTCGATCCTGATCAGACGACCCTCCATCTATCACACTTCGTTTTCCCATTGGCCATCGGCCATCACAAATTCCAAATTCCTTTTTTCTCAGACCCTCTTCTCCTCTAATCGCCGATCCGCCGAAGTCAATCCTGACCATCCATCTCCCTGATTCGACGGCTCCCATTGATCCTCGCATTTTAACTCTGCCAAACCAATTTTCACCCTGCGCACTAAACTTTTCGCTCCGCGACAAAATTGCTGACGCACCCACTGGGCCCCACCTTTCTTCCTCTCGTGTATCTCTTTTTCCATCGCATTTGTTTTTAACCGTCGATCTATTGCCCCTGGATCGAACGACCACCATTTCACTTCACGTTCATTCCAAAAAACCATTTGATCGTGCTATTTCCATGTGAACTAGACATTTTTTGCCAGGGATACGTGTCAACCAGAGAACCGTGTCACGTCCATTTCAACCAAACCACTTACCACTCTTATCCTGCTCGAATACCACCTCTGGTATTCCCAAAAACGCTTTCCCAATTTCACGCCCTAATTCAATTTTTTCCCTTGATTCTTCATGGTTTCGTCCATAGATTCCCTTCTGTGCATTTTCCTCCTCTGAAATTGCTCCGTCACCCTCTCCCTGAGCCTCTGAATGCAGTCTACCAAAACGCAGGTTTTTATTTAATGTTTTGTTTGTTTTGCAGGTTTTTATGGTGGCTAAGGTGTTAAAAGGTCTCCCACAGCCAAGGAAATAGTGGCAAAAGGCCAAGGGTGATGATCCTCAGAGCCTAATCAAATGTAGAAAAAGGAAAAAAATCCCGAAAGATGATTAAAGGAGGCCTAATGCATATCAAAGGCCTAATTCAAGTTTAAAGCAACAAATCTTGATAGATCAGCAGAAAGATGGCTTCAAATGCCAAATCACCGAAGCCTTTACTTCTCTAAAAATCAAAATGCCACCTACTAGTTTGTTTTGCCTTAAAAGCATACAAAGTTAATGCACAGTCAGAGATATTTCCAAACACAGCTCAGAAAGTAATTGCCAGCCTACCAAAATCCTCAAAAGTCAACAAAAAGTGACTGAAGTAGATGAAAGTTAATGTAAAAAACAATTAACAGAGTTAAGAAATTAGATGTCTTCTCCATTAGGCCTCCCAAAGGCCGAGAAGGATTTACTAACAAATAACCCTTTCTTTCACTCCACCTCCTCATTCTTCTATAAATACTTCACGAGGAGACATTGCTGTTTTTGGTTGAATACTTATTGAATGTAAATATTTGCTGAGGCTATTGAAGCTTTATTAGTATTTGAAGAGAGATAGGCTGAGAAGAGAAGTTTGAAGCGGTAAAGACCTACTGGACTTAAAGATTGTAACTGGTTTGAACATCAAATATACAAGCTGATTTATGGGATCCTGGTCTATGTCAATGGTGATGTTTTTATTATTTTAAATGTTGTTTTTTCTTATGTTTTTATACTGTCCACTTTCTTTGATAAAGAACAGGAAATAAAGATTAGGATTTACTGCAAAGTACCCTTTTTCTCACTTATAAGCTTTATCTTTATGTTTTATTCTAATTGTGATTTGAGAACAATTAAATAGAGTATAACCAGTGAAGTGTTGGTAAGCCCATGTTTCCTAAGTACAACTTGAGATATTGTCTTTGAAAGTTCTTGAAAAGTCTGCTAAGTAAAGTTGAACTAGAGAAGTCCATGGTTAGCCCTGTCCTCTAGTTTATCTCCAACAGTTGCTTCGAAAATATCCCTAAGAGTTTGCCAAAAGTAGGATAGGTTCAAAGTCCTTACCTGATCTTAGGCTACTTTTTATGTTCATCTTAAATGTTTTCCTTTGAGAGTATGCTGAAAGCAGGATAGGCTCAAAGTCCTTACTTGATGTTAGGTTGCTCTTTGTTTTCTTATTTCACCATACTTCTTAATGTTCCATACCACAAAATCAACTTAAAGAGATCCTTTGATATAGATAACTTGCCCCATGGACCACTCTTGAAACTTGTTGTGAAATTAAACCCTTTTGTGACTCCATAGCCCAATGGATTGATATTGTCTTTTACCTATCTAATCAGCTGAACCATTCTTTCAACTCACTCACACCTTCACCCTTCTAAAGACTTCATTTCTTTTGATGATATCCTACCCAACCAAAACAAACAAACAAACCCCTTGTACTTCATAACTAGCCTAATATCATATCATGAGCTTTAAAAGAATATTATTCTAAACACATATAGAGAGATCCCTCTCTAAATTCAGGAGGGATAGATTCTAGGATTCCAAAGTGGTTCTGATGTAGGTCCTGCAGCGTTTGTTCTTACCCATCTTGCAAACTACGAGAGTCCTAACATAGTGGCGACCATACTGGGGAGATATTGAGTAATAGATAACTTCACAACTCAACAAACCCCTATTTATAAATGAGACAAGTGTCACCAAGACTGGTTATTATTGATTGTTGATGGTGAACAAAAACCAAACCTTGAAAAAAAGTAAAAATCCTTCACCTGGCGACTCCATTAGTATTTAGTAGGCCTGCTGACCCCACTGGTTTTTCCTAAGACTCCACTGGGAAACTCTTCTATCCTTTAAACATCATTCAAACCCAGTTAAGAAGACTTTAAGGATTGAGTTTTCTTTGAGAAAGATTAGTTAGCCTTTAAAAGACTGTCATACTTGGCTGAACTTTTCTCATCATTAGGTCTAGAAACACCACATAGTGACTTCTAGAAGAATTCATACTAGAGCCTATCCAGACCCAAATCCTCCTGAGATAGTTGATAATCCAGAAAGTATCCTTAGGAAATCTCCTAAATCTAAGACTTCAACTATTGTCAGACCAATTCATAGAGCTGATTCTGTCCCTGGAAATCTTACAGCTCTGCAAGATACACAAGTTGACTTACCATTAATAAGAAATCCATCTAGAACTAAGTCACTTGGTGATATAGATCAGTTAGACTTTGAGCCTCCACACTCACCCCAACATAGTGGTGAACATACTGATAGTAGAGAAACCACCCCACCCGATCTGCATTTCATTCATAACTTTGGTTTCTCTCATCCTAGACCTGCTCAACAGTCTCTTGCCAGTCCAAGTACTTCTATTATCCATACACCCACTATTCAAACTACTCCATTCCATCCTCCCCCTCCTTTCATAAACCCTCCACTTGTAAACCCCCCATTTTTTCCACATCCTCCTATCATGGTAACATGGTATGCTCCTCTAGTCCTTCCTTTACCTTTAGTAAATTTGCCACAAGACTAACAGTCCAAGATTCCATTAGATGATGCTAGTAGTTCAACTACTGCTTTACAACATGTGGACAAGTTGAATGACTATTTTGATAGAAATGAGATAGATGTTTAAACCGTTAAACTCAGATTGTTTGCTCAAATTTTAGGGGGAGAAGCAAGAAAATGGTTCAAAAACTTAACCCCTAATAGTATTAATGACCTCTAAGCTTTCCATCAAACATTCATAAACAAATGAGAAATTAGGAAAAACCCTCTCCAAATACTTTCATATTACAACAACCTCAAGAGAAACACTGGGGAAAGTGTTAAAAATTATTGCACTAGATTCAATAGTGTTTATAATGCACTACCCCCAGATTTGAAACCTCCACAAGGCTCAGCTTTGGCCAAATTCCCTGAAGGATTTGATCCCGAAATTGCCTATCAGCTAAGAGAAAGGGATCCCTTGAATTTATAAGATATACGGAAGGGAGCTCTTGGTGTGGAATCAAATCTGATTGAGAAAAGAGCTAGGATGAGGAACGAAAATAAGTATCATTTCGAGATGAAGCTACACCTTCCACATCTAGCTCAAAAATGGAAAGGATGATGGAGGAGATGATGAAGATGATGAACACTTGTGAGAGAGCACAATCTAGAGAAAATCAATCAGCTCCTCAAAATAGAAACCAATCCCAAAACCAAAATCAGAACTTTAGGAGGAATCAACCTCAAAATAGACAAAGAGATGTTGGTCAATAGATCAGACCTCCTTTCCAAGAAAATTATGTTAATGAGGATGGAGAAAGAATTGAGCAAACAAAGGATGATAACATAAACATGCTCAGAGTAAGCAATGAAGATTCTGATTTCCTCCATGAAAGAAAACAAGGTCTATATACACCCTATGGTGATATAAGACAAGAAACTGAATACTATGAACAAGATATTGAAAATGCCATCATAGGATCACCTAAACAATATGACTTAAGAAGTAGAAAGAATCAAGAAACTCCCAGGAACAAAAACTTTGATAATTTTTCCAAAAACAACCCTGTAAATACTTCCAAAAATACAGTAGAAAATCATAAAATAGTGGCTGAAAGTTCTAATCCAAACAAGGGAAAAAACACCCAAATCAATGAAAAATAGAGTGGTGACCCTAGCAGCACTAGCATTTCAGCTAATGCTCCTGAAAAAAACATTTTGACTACTATAAATAGTAGAAATCAGCAAGCTATTGAGAATGCAACAAGATGATAGAGCTTAGTGGAAAGGAGTCGCCTTCACTAAGTGGGCCCTCAGGGTATTTTTGGCGCAAAGTCTATTTTTAGACTATGTCTATTTTTAGACTATGTCTATTTTTAGACTATGTCTATTTTTAGACATGTCGATCATGATTCTATGAGTTGCGGGATGCTATTTGTGGAGGGATGGTAAAGTTGGAAAAATAGATGGACTTCTATTTTTAGACATACTGGGCGGAATCTATTTTTAGATTGCCAGTCTAAAAATAGATATGTCAAATATTATTAGCTCTTAATAATATTTAGACTCTAAACATTATCTTATCCTCTTGGAGCACTTCATTTTGATGCCTGGATGTGGAAAATGCAGTTGACAGAAGGAATTACCCTATTCCCAGGGTCTAAGTGGAGCTATTGCATGATGACTTCAGTTAGAACTCATGTGAGTGAGTTTGGTGGAGTTGATTGAGGAGTTGATGGAGTTGTGTTCAGTTTGACTTAGTTAAACTAGTTGTATTTAGTTAACTGATTAATACACTAGTGATGAGTGGTGTGAATTAATTATTAATTAATTCACTAATTATTAACTCATAAATTAACTAATGAACACATCAGTGAACTTCAGTGCATGGACAGTTTCAGTGGAGATCAGTGATGGAGGTAGGTGAAAGAGCAGGTTGACTATCAGTTGTGACTATACTGGTGCATGAGATTTGCACACACATTGATAGAGAAGACAATGAGGATTGCGCAGTACAACTTAGTGGGATTTGAACCTTGATCTCACAATTATCCATATTGGATTGCGCAGTAGAGGCTGGCTAACAGGTGGAGGAGATTTGAACATGTGACTTGCTTGGTCTGAGCTTGTGTAGTGTGTAGCATGTGAGATAGTGCTGAGAGCTTGTGAGGAGCTTTGTGCTATTATTGTTACATGTTCTCTATCATTATAATATACAGATAGTTGGGGGTTTTCAGCTTTAAGCTTTCCCATAAATACTGTGTTTATATGTGCGATTGTTTATGGTTTTAATGTGCGCATGCGATTGTTTTTAATTCTGCAAATTGATGATCAATAGTAGAAGAGGTTATGTATTATGCATGAAGCTCAAATAGTGTGTGATCGGGATAATATCAGTGAATAAGTGATATATTATTCAAATTTCTACATGGTATCGGAGTTGTATTTATCATTGGAGCAATTGCAGAACATTGAAGTGGTTGAGTTTTGTGCTGGTGGAATTTGAATTTGCAGGAGTGTTTTCTTGGTGTCGAAGTTAAGATGTCTTTCAATAGATTGCGATTGGAGTATGCCCTTGAGGGAAGCTCAAGTTATATTGCATGGAAGGACAAGATGGAGGCGGTGTTAGATGACAATGAATTGAAGGAGTTTATAGATGCTGAAGTTCCAAAGCCTACTTCTAGCGATGCTGCCGTAATTGAGGCTTGGCAAAAGAAGACAGCAAAGTGTCGAAGGATACTGTTGGAGGGCGTGAAGGATCACATAGTATCCAGTCTGCATGGTAAAGCGTTGACAGATTTATTCCAAAGCAAGAGAGACCAGAGGAAGTTGGCACTCAAGGATAAACTCAGAAACATAAAGATGGAGAAAGGCGACAGTATGCCCAAGTACCTCATGAAGTTCATCCAATGCAGGGATGAGCTGGGAAGTGTGGGGGTGACTGTTGATGATGAGGACTTGGTGAGCTTGGCTCTCCTTGGGCTTTCAAATAGTTGGCACTCCTATTAGGACTCTCTCAATGGTCGGGAGAAATTGCTAGGATGGGAGCGACTTTGGTTGGATCTTGTGCAAGAGGAGATAAGGTGGAGTACCAGGGACAGATCTTCATCAAAGGCATCTGATGAAGAGAATTGCACTTTGGCTGCCAAGCAAAGAAGGGGAAGAGCAAGAAAGCTTCTCATTCCAGTGTGAAAGGTAAGAAGTAGGACATGTCCAAGGTGAAGTGCTTTCACTGTCACCAACACGGACATTATGCCACAAATTGTCCGCAGAAGAAGAAAAATAAGCAGGCTGCTGGAACTGCAGCTGGAGAGGCCTTAGCCTCGCATTTTGAGCTGGATTTTTCACTGATCACATGCTTGGTCTCAAGTGTGGCGGGATCAGTGTGGTTTCTAGATAGTGGTGCGTCTTTTCACATGACAGGAGATCGAGATTTGTTTACTGATCTGGATGAGAAAGATCTTGGAGTGCACTTCGAGATGGGCGATGATTGTAGATACAGTGCAACCAGTATCAGTACCATTTCCTTTGAGAGGGAGTCTGGTAAACCATTCGTATTGAAGGAAGTGATGCATGTTCCAGGATTGAAGAAGAATCTTATCTCTGTGGCGATGTTCGAAGACAAGGGATATGATGTTGTCTTTAGCGAGGGAAAGCGTTCTTCGCCAGCAAGGCAATCGGCAGAGACCGAGGATAGGGTTCGAGTTAAGAACTCCAATCAATCAGAGGTAGATGGCTGCGCAATGGCAAAAAAGGCCAAGGCGTATGAGTGGTGAGAGGCTCTGAGACACAGTTGTGGCACCGGAGATTGGGCCACCATCACCATGTAGCTTTGAAGATACTGCAGCAGATTTCTACTGGGCTTCCTAAGGGTACTCTTGCGCAGTCAGATCAGTGCAAGGGATGTACCTTGGGAAAATTTGTGAAAGCCACCTTTCACGAGAAGGATAGTCACACCACGACGATCCTTGAGAGAATTCACACAGACGTGTGTGGACCTTTCTCAGCAGCTTCGACAGCAAAGCACAGGTATTATGTGATATTTGTTGATGATTTTTCTCGTAAGTGCTGGATCTTCTTCATGCATAAGAAGAGTGAGACATACTCAAAGTTCTGTGAGTTCAAGGCACTGGTTGAGAAAGAATCGGGGAAGCAGGTGAAGGCTCTTAGGAGCGACAATGGTGGTGAATTCATCTCTGGCGAATTCAAGGACTTTTGCAGCGCAGAAGGAATTCGAAGAGAGCTCATAGCACCTCATAACCCACAACAGAATGGGGTTGCTGAGCGGAAGAACAAAACGATCATGGGTGCTGCACGGGCAATGTTGCATGATCAGGGCCTTCCCATACACTTGTGGGCTGAGGCATGCAATACTGCAGTATATGTGCAGAACCGTTGTCCTCACAGGATACTTGGCATGAGTACACCCGAGGAGGCGTTTTCTAGTAAGAGGCCCGATATTTCCCATTTGAGGATTTTTGGTTAACCTGTTTACATTCATGTGACGAAGGATGCCAGGAAGAAGCTGTAGCCGACCGCATAGGTTGGGATATTTGTGGGGTACACTGATACGCCCCACAACTATCGTGTGTATTTTCCAGACAGTCGCAAGACTGTTGTGCGACGGGATATCAAATTTCAAGAGGAGAAAGCCATGAAGTGTTCGCTTGAGAGGGAGCCACACTTGCATGCAGAGGAGGAGCTATTAGTTCCTAAGGATGAGTCTCAGGATGTGGATCAGCCACAAGATGAGGTTCATGGAGTGGAAGAGACCACTCATGCAGCGCCAACCATCAGAGGGCGGAAGCGCACTACAGAAGCTGAGCAACTGGCTCAAGATGCAAGGAAGGTTGTAGGAGCACCTACATCACAGCGCAGACAGAGACAGTCACCTGACCAGTATACTGGATACATGGCTCTTGTGAGCAAGTGTATCGTGATAGAGCCATCCTCTTTGGAGGAAGCTATGGAGGACCTCGCATGGGTAGATGCCATGGTGGAAGAGTATGATTCGATTTTCAGAAATAGTGCATGAGAGATTGTCCCGAGGCTGGAGGGGAAATCAGTGGTGGGTTCAAGATGGATCTACAAAGTGAAGCAGGCAGCTGACGGGAGTGTGGAGAAGTACAAGGCAAGATTTTTTTCCCGAGGCTTTTCACAGATAGAGGGGATCGATTATGAGGAGAAATTTGCACCTGTCGCAAGGTATTCTTCCATATAGATGATTCTTGCTCTCTCAGCGCAGATGGGGTGGCACATTCATCAGATGGATGTGAAGACTGCATTCCTCAATGGAGTCATTGAGAAGGAGGTGTACATAGAGCAACCCGAAGGTTTCAAGATCTTCAGCAGCGAGTCGCATGTGTGCAGGCTCAAGAGAGCGCTGTATGGGTTGAAACAAGCACCTCGTGCTTGGTACACACGGATAGACAGTTATTTCATTGGACTTGGATTCTCCAAGAGTGAGGCGGATCCAAACCTATACCAGATTGTGGTGGAGGGTAAGTTACTGATCATTGTACTTTATGTAGCTGATTTGATTCTGACAGGTGATGTACTGTTGATAGTTTCATGCAAGGAGGATCTTGCAAGAGAGTTTGAGATGAAGGACTTGGGCCTCCTTCATTATTTCCTGGGATTGGAAATTTGGCAGCGCAATGATGGAATGTTTGTTTCTCAGGGTAAGTATGCTCGGGAGATACTAGAGAAGTTCAAGATGCATGGCTACAAGCCTGTTGATACTCCTCTTCCTGGTGGTTGGAGGAAGGAGGATGCTACTTCAGCGGAGGTAGTGGATGCCACTATTTATCGACAGTTGGTGGGGTCGCTCATGTATCCGGTCAATACACGACTCGACATATGCTATGCTGTGAACCAGCTTTCACAAGCTATGGTTAAGCCAACCAAGCTCTTCTGGAAGGCAGGCAAGCATGTAGTGATATATCGCAGAGGCACATATCTCAGAGGCACATCGACATATGGATTGTGGTACAGACAAGAGGATGAGGTGAAGCTGTGTGGCTTCACAGATGCAGATTGGGCAGGGAGCCCAACGGACAGAAAGAGCACATCTGGAGGGATTTTCAGTATCGGGTCAACAGTTGTTTCTTAGTACAGAAGGAAGCAGAGATCCGTGGCACTCAGTTCAGCAGAGGCCGAGTATATGGCAGCGAGTTTGGCTGCATGCGAGGCTATTGTTTGGTCAATTTAGTGTGTCCTAAATTGCTGCATTTAATTTGTCAATCCGGGAATCGTAAGCTGATGAAGTGCGGCGCACTATATGTGCAAGATAACCTATTTCTTAACTTTTTGTCGTTTTTTGGTTTTTCTAAGGTGAAATGGAAATTCTAAAATGAAAACAAGTTTGGTTATATTTGTTCAAGGAAGTGATATCCCCTATA
>JAXQQM020071977.1:0-86967 GCA_034641835.2 Pinus albicaulis | reverse complement strand
TCCCCCTCTACTTCACTCCAAACAACCTACACCCCGGGACCAAGTGTTGAAGTCCCGAAGCGCTTATCGCATCGGAAAAGTTCAATGGGTTGATTGAAAGACCGGGCACGATAGTTCCGATGCAATTGGCCCCCATATATATACAGCCCTGGGCATATTCACGTTCCATATAACTAAAGGTCCCGCAGATGGGCGCCTATTCATTTCATATATAAATCCACCACCAAACCTTTTTTTTATTGAAATTTTTGGGTTTTTCATATCATAAAGGGTTTTCCGCTGATGCAAAAATTAAAGTAATATTTGCTGTCAATATGGAGCAGATCGAACGACCTGTGCTACATTGCATCTCAATTTCCATTGGTGCAGTTTTAAACTGGTTATTTTTCCACCCCCGATTTCCGATCCTCGATTGGTTGTCCACCATCGATCTCCTCTCAGCCTTCCCAGATCCAATGGCCCACAATTGCTCCGATTTTTAACCTTTCCCTCGACAGGCCATCCCTCTGATTCATCCCCCACTGTTGATCTAATCCTCAAATCAACGGCCTGCGCAAAATCACAAGTTTCATTTGGCGCATTTGTTTGTTCCTCCCGATCGACCATCCCTCTGATTCGTTCTCCACAGTTGATCTGATCCTCAGATCAATGGTCTGCGCTACATCACATCGCCATACAAATGTATTTTTTGGCGATCTTGTCTCATCCTTCCCAACATATTTTTTCAACGGCCCTTCTAACCAGCTTCAAAAATAGAAGAAAAGAGATATCAACGCCTTAGAAATAAGCCACTTCGAGGGGGCAACCTCCAATACATTACATGAATGCACAATTCTTGGATGATACAATTTACAAAACCTCCTTTCTATATATAGGAGTCCATGGGGCCATAATGTAATCCTAGTGGGCCACAATGTAA
Organism: Pinus albicaulis; assembly: GCA_034641835.2. NCBI lineage: Eukaryota > Viridiplantae > Streptophyta > Pinopsida > Pinales > Pinaceae > Pinus > Pinus albicaulis. The sequence goes on along the minus strand of JAXQQM020071977.1, from coordinate 86,048 downwards.
TCCTAGCCGACCTAACAATAATAATTTAAGGGAACAATAATAACAAAATGGGGTTTACAAGGGTACAGTAATAACAATAAGGGGGTTACACTAACAAAAATAAGGGACTATACTAGTAATATAGGGACCTAACATGCCCCTCTCCTTCAAAAAAGTGTTGTCCTCAACGCTTGAGTAGCTCTGGGTGCTTCCGTATAAAATTCTCATCCTCCCATGTAGAATCTTCAGTGGGTAAGTTCTTCCACTTGATGAGATACTCTGAAATTGATCGATTCCGTATTTGTCGAGTTCTTGTTTCCGTGACCGCTTCCGGTTCCAATATGATTTTTCCTTCCTCATCAAGTTCTGGCAATATTGTTTGAACTGGAAGATTTTTACCTATAACCTTCTTTAAGCACGAAACATGGAAAACTGGATGTACTCGCGAAGAAGCAGGAAGCTCCAATTTGTATGCCATAGTACCAATCTTTTGCAACACCTTGTAAGGACCATAGTACTTTGGCGATAATTTATTATCCTTCTTAGCTTGCTTGAGGAACATTTGTTTGTATGGTTGTAGCCGTAAAAATACCCAATCTCCTACATCAAAACTTCTCTCGCTGCGATGTTGATCTGTCTGTTGTTTCATTCGATTTTGTGCCAAAGTCAAGTTATCCTTTAAGAGTTGGAGAACTTCTCGCTGATGCTCGATGTGATCTTCCACTGCTTGAACCTTAGATTTTTCTCTTAAATATGATGTGATGGATGGTGGATGATATCCATAAAGTGCCATAAATGGGGTCATTTTTGCTGCAGTATGGAAGGAAGTGTTATACCACCATTCAGCGAGAGGTAACCACTTGACCCATTGTGTTTGTTTATCGAATACAAAACAACGAAGATATCCTTCCAAACATTTATTTACTATGTCAGTTTGACCATCAGATTGAGGATGATAAGATGAGCTATGAGCTAATTGAGTACCCAAACAAGAAAATAACTCCGTCCAAAAATTTCCAGTAAAAATGGGATCTCTGTCGCTCACAATAACCCTTGGGCTTCCATGTAGCTTTTGAATTCTGTCCATAAATGTAGTAGCAAGTGTACTTGCTTTAAATGGATGAGATAATGCACAAAAGTGTGCATACTTGGTAAGTCTATCAACTACCACCATGATGACATTCTTTCCTTCAGACTTAGGTAAACCTGTGATAAAATCCATTGAAATCTCCTCCCAACGCTGACTTGGAATGGATAAAGGTTGTAGAAGTCCGGGGTCTTAATTGTCTCCACTTTATTCTGCTGGCAAACCAAACATTCCGCCACAAACTTTTGAATATCAGATTTAAGGCCATCCCAAAAAAATTCTTTCTTCACCCTGTGGTAAGTTTTAAAAAATCCTGAGTGTCCTCCTAAAGGAGAAGTGTGCAATTCCAGAAGAATATTTTGTTTTAGTTGGGAATTCTTACAAAGATATAAGCGATATTTGTACCATAAGGAATCATTTTCCAACTAAATGTATCAGATGTACTAGGATCTTGCTGCAACTTTTGAATGAGTGTCCATACATCTTTGTCCTTCTTCCATTCATCTCTTGCTTCGGTTATCGAATCTGGTTGGATAATAGAAATGGCACAAAGAAATGCTTCCACCTCTTCATTCTTTCTTGAGAGTGCATCTGCAACAACATTAAGCTTTCCTTTTTTGTAGATTATTTCAAAGTAATAACCCAACATCTTTGTGACCCATTTTTGCTGCTCTTCTGACGATAGTCTTTGTTCCAAAAAGTGTTTAAGACTATCATGATCAGTTTTTACCTTGAAGTGTCTTCCCATTAGGTAAGTTCGCCATTTCTTTAGTGCATGCGGTATTGCTAACATTTCCTTCTCATAAATAGGTTTCTGTAAATACTTTCCTTTGATTGGACGACTTTCAAAAGCAATGGGTCTTCCTTCCTGCATTAAAACTGCACCAATTCCATTTCTCGAGGCATCACATTCCACAATAAAGGTTTTTGTGAAGTCTGGCGTAGCTAAGACCGGTGCTAGGCACATTGCCTCTTTAAGATGTTCAAAGGCCTTAGTTGCTTCAGGAGTCCATGAAAATGCATCTTTCTTCGATAATGTTGTTAGAGGTGCTGCTATTCTCCCATAATTCTTAACAAACTTGCGATAATACCCTGTTAACCCGAGAAATCCTCGCAACTGCTTTATGGTTGTGGGAATTTTCCATTCCTTAATGGCTTTAATTTTGTTAGGGTCTACTTTAACACCCTCGTGAGATACAATATGACCCAGATATTCCACCTCTTGTACTCGAAAGAAACATTTGGATGTTTTTGCATATAATTGTTTCTCCTGCAATAGTTTGAGCACCCGGTCAACATGTTGAACATGATCCTTCCAAGACCTGCTGTAGATTAGTATATCATCAAAAAATACTAGCACAAATTTTCTAAGGAAGGGTTTGAAAATGGAATTCATTAAGCCTTGACATGTAGAAGGTGCATTGGTAAGGCCAAAAGGCATGACCAAAAATTCATAATGACCCTCATGAGTTCGAATTGCTGTTTTTGGAATATCTTCAGTTTTCATTCTAATTTGATGATATCCTGAACGAAGATCCAACTTGGTAAAATAAATTGCTCCATGTAATTCATCCAATAATTCATCAATCACAGGAATGGGAAATTTGTCTTTAATGGTGAGCTTATTGAGCTCCCTATAATCCCGACACATTCACCATGATCCATCCTTCTTGTGTACCAATACTACAGGAGCAGAGAAAGAACTTTGACTAGGTTGAATTATACCCGCCTCTAACATTTCGGCAATCATACGTTCAATTTCGCTCTTTTGGACATAAGGATATCTATAAGGCCTGATGTTTGGAGGAACACTTCCTGGAATCAAATGAATAGCATGATCATGATCACGAATAGGTGGGAGTCCTTTGGGAGTTTGAAACACCTTGGAATGATTGTCCAAGACTTGTTGGAGATCTGCAGAAATAGATGATTTTGATGTTGGAACTTCTAGTGAGCATAATTGTGCAATTACGCCTCGTTGTTCTTTCTTTAGAAGCTTTGTCATGCCATTAGAGCTTATTATCCTTCCTGGCTTCCCTTCAATACCCAGTAATTCGACTTCCTTTCCTTCTGAAAAGAATTTCAAGAAAAGTTCTTGAAAATTAAAAGCTACCGTCCCCAAAGATTGTAACCATTGTACTCCTAGTACAACATCAGCACCTCCCATAGGAATGGAAAGCATTGGACTAGTCAATACGTATTCCCCCATGGTTAGCTTGATATTATGGCATTTTCCAGAGCAATTTATAGTTCCTCCATTTGCAACCATCACTTGACATTCTGGTGCTGGGTATAGGAAACAATTTAATTCCTTGGCTACCTTACGATGAATAAAATTATGGGTGCTACCTGAATCAATCAACACTATTACCTTTTTCTTCTTGATCTGTCCTGCTATCTTGAGAGTTTGAGGAGTGGTAATTCCTGCGAGTGCATTACATGATATGGTCGGATTCATTTCTTCCTCTTCTATGGCTGGTTCCTGGTGTGTATCCTCTTCTTGTTCATTTTCTTCTTCTTCTTCACAATCTATGTAAAATAATTTCTTTTTAGCACACTTATGACCTTTGGTGTATTTTCTATCACAACTGTAGCAAAGCCCTTTTGCTCTTTTTTCTTCCAATTGTTGTGGTGTCAACCTTTTAGGTTGTGGAAATCTAGGCGTAGCAACACTTCCTTATTTATAGAATTGATTGGTAGGCTTCCTTGTCGCCATAATCTTACATTCAACTTTTATTTCCAACCTGAATGCCTTCTCTAATGAATCAGGTTCCAACACACGAACTTCATGTTGGATGTTATCCTTTAGAGTACCTATGAAGAGATCAATCCTGTGTTCCTCTAGAATATCAGTTACCCTTATATTCAATTTTTGGAAGTCCTCAATGTGCTGCCCCACTAAACCCTTTTGTTGAGATTTATCAATTGGCTAAAGAAGGTGTTGCTCTTTGTATCCTCATAATGTGCTATCATTTCCTCCGTAAAAATTGACCAAGTGACAATTTTTTTACGGGAGCAAAGCCATCGATACCATACAAATGTATTTTTTTCTAAATGTAAAGTTGCAATGCGTACCTTTTTTGTTTTTTGCACGTTATGGAGATCGAAATATTGCTCCATCTGTAGTATCCATGTTACATGATCCTTTCCATCAAACTTCCTCATATCCATCTTTGGAATATGGTGGTTCTTCCCACCAACATTAGAGTTTATGAAATCACAATTAACATTTATTTTGTTCTCATCATGAGGTTCTTCTACTATCTTTTCACCATTAGGAAACCTTTCTTGTATCAACTTTTTCAAACGTTCCATGTCTGATTTTAGAAAATTCTTCATGTTTTCCATTTTCTCATCGATCTTAGCTTCCATTTCATCCATCTTAGATTCCATCCCAGCCTCCATGCCATCCATCTTAGCTTCCACGCCATCCATCTTAGCTTGCACACCATCCATCTTAGCTTCCACGCCTTTCTTCAAACTGTCCATCTTCACTTCCATGCCATCCATCTTAGCTTCCATGCCTTTCTTCAAACCGTTCATCTTCACTTCTACGCCTTTCTTCAAAACTTCCATTTCATTTTTTGTTGCTCTTTGCGAGAGTGAAATTTGTTGCACTTGCTCTTGTAATTTTGATAGATCATGTTGCAATTCTTCATCTTCATGACTCATGGTAGAGCCTTCTAAAGGCTTAATGGGTGTTGAATTCATTTTAGGGGCCATTTTAGAATCCAATATTGATACCTATTCTACAATATGCCCTTGGAATCAATTCAACTTGATTCTTCAAACAAGACTTATGCAATTCGGAAAAACAAATACACACCTTTTACTTGCTTTGAGGAGCTCGATATTGAAATTGAATTATCTCCATAATTAAAAATCTTCAATATCTGAAATTCAGCCCTGTAGTAGCCCTCTGAAGCTTCTTTCAAATGCCACAGGTTTTATCTAATTTGGATTCCCCAAGATGAATTTGTATCCAATCTCCCACAATGACCTAATTCTGGACTGGTTCAGTAGAGAAAACTTGTAGGACTTGCCACGTGTCACTGTTTCGTCCTGTCTTTGAAATTGATAGCCAAGAAACTACAGTCCGTGTACTTGCGACCAATTTTAACGGCACTCAAATCCACTGCCCAGAGAGAGAGTTATTGAACTTTTCCCACAGTCACCTCTTTGAGATGAAATTCAGGAGCCTAAAAAAGCACTACCTTCCACAGATCATATCTCCAAAAATATTTCGAACCAAGCTCTGAAATTTTTTGACGAATTTTCTCAGGATTTCAGCTTCGCACCATATGAATTTCAGATTTTGAACCTTCGTAGAAAAAAATTTATAGCGAAAATTCCACGATGACCTGTTTAGGAGCTTGAAAACAATACCTAACTTCCACAAATGACATCTCCAAAAATATTTCGAACCAAGCTCTGAAATTTTTAGACAATCTGCCTTAGGATTTCAGCTTCGCACCCTAAAAATTTCAGCTTCTGAAACTTCGTAGAAAAAAATTTATACTGAAAATGCCACGATGACCTGTTTGGAGCAGCGAAACCCTAGAATCTAAAGCTCTGATACCAAAAGTTGTGTAACCAGCTTCAAAAATAGAAGAAAAGAGATATCAACGCCTTAGAAATAAGCCACTTCAAGGGGGCAACCTCCAATACATTACATAAATGCACAATTCTTGGATGATACAATTTACAAAACCTCCTTTCTATATATAGGAGTCCATGGGGCCATAATGTATTCCTAGTGGGCCACAATGTAATCCTAGCCGACCTAACAATAATAATTTAAGGGCACAATAATAACAAAATGGGGGTTACAAGGGTATAGTAATAACAATAAGGGGGTTACACTAACAATAATAAGGGACTATACTAGTGATATAGGGACCTAACAAAGTCTATGGTTAGCCCTGGTCTTGGTTGGTTTTAAACAGTTACTTGAGAGGCTTTTCTTGTTTGGACAGACTATAAATCCTTGTTGAAATTATTATCAGTTTCCACCCCTCCAACACTTTATTGTTTCCATTCCATCATTTTAATCTCAATAATCTTGTGATATAGATGAATTTCCCCTTGGATCACTCTTGATGTTGTTGCTCAATTAAAGCCCTGTTATGACTCCATAGCCCAATGGACTAAAAACCAGTGTTATATCTATCTTTAAGCCAAAGCTGCTCCATTTTCTTGCAACTTCTCACCTTTGAAATTCTTTGCAATTTGAACTTTCCACTCAAATAATAATCATGCTCAACCATACAAAAACAAAAAAAACCCTTGGCCCTCATAAGTAGCTTAACATCATTACCCAAAACTTCAAAGACAAATCCATATTTGCACTTACTAGAGAGATCCCTCTCCGGATTCAGGAGGGCTGGATACTAGAATCCCAAAGTGGTTGAAATAATGTTGCTTCTGCAGTTTTAGTCTTACCAATCTGCTAAAATTGTAGATAACTAACATTTCTGGCGACTCCATTGGGGATCAAACCCAGATTTTCCAAGAAAATTGCATTTTAAGGTAACCATAGGATATTAGAAATTTGGTTTGAAGAACATTTGCTATATAAACCAGCTGAGCCACCAGCAACTAACATTTCTGGCAACTCCGCTGGGGACTTGAGTCAAATTTTAATCTTTGGTTCCTTTAAAACACTTCATAAAACCTTGTGAGTAAAAGGCAGCCTTTTCAAGCACTACCAAGAAATGGTAATCATGATAAAACTTGTTTGAATCAGTGACAAACTAGGTAAACCCTAGGATTCTCATAAAAATTTATCTGACCTTGAAAAATTAGCTAGCGTAGCCATAAGAGTACATTTTCTTTGTCCCATAATCGTAGCTAAGTTGTGAGACAAATTTAGGACACTCTTAGAAACCACACAACTGAAAAATAACTCAGGAAAAAAAAAAAAAAAAAAAAAAAAACCTAAAAATATTTTAGATTGGTATTTAATAAATATGGTGGTGGACCATAAAACCTTTTACCTCTGAAAGGAGCTAAAAACTTCCAGTTGGTGACTCCAAAATCCTTAACAGACCTTAAGACTCCACTGGGAAGAACCTTTTTCATTATAACATTATTTTAAACTCAGTTAGAGGACTGTAGGATTTAAATTTGTAAAACAAACTAGTTAACCTATTAAAGATTATCATATCTAGTTAAACTATTTTTGTTTAAGTTGGGTCCGAAAAACACAGCATAGTGGCTCCTAGAAAGATTCACACTAGAGCCTATCCTGACCCTGATCCACCTGAGATAGTTGATAACCCAGAAAGTATCCTTAGGAAGTCTCCTAAGATTAAATTATCAATTGTTTTCAGATCACCCTTGAGAGCTATTTCAGTTCCTGAAAACCGTGCAGCTCTACAAGAAACATATGGTGGTGGAACCATAAAACACTTTACCTCCTTACAAGCTAAAAATTTTCCACCTGGGGACTCCACACTCTGAAACTCCCAAAAAGACCAAATGACTCCACTGGTAGAAGACCCTGAACTGATTGAACAGACACAATGACCTCTTTCTTTATTTAGAAACACGATTCCAAGAATACAACAAAGATATGCCCCAATGAGTAGAGATCATATCCCTGGGTTTCCACATAAGATGCCCCAGGTGAATTGGGATGACAACCTTCCTGTTTTTCAAGGTGAAAAGTTTGATGACCCTTTATTACATATTATAAAATTTCACATACATGTATGGAGGTTGAAAGTTGAATGGCATGAGGGCTGCCTAATGAAAATGTTCATGTTAACATTAGAAGGAAAAGCTAGGGATTGGTACGAATGCTTGAGATCTAGTAGTTTGTTTTCTTTAAAGGACCTTGAATATGTGTTTTATGAGAACTATAAAGAAAACACTACATCATTATTGTGGGGTGAAATACACTATGATCCATCGCAAAACATCACCCAACACATTATAGATAATGATGAATATTTGGAAGAAATACATCCTGAAGATCTTTTAATAGCCATTCACGAGTTTAATATCTTGTTGAAAAGTTTGAAAAACATAGATGAATCAGTTGAGGAAGGAATGAACCAAGAAATACTGAACATTCCTCAAGATATCCCTGAAAACTCAAACATCGATTCATCATCCCTTATAGTTGAGGCTCAAGAAGAAATCCAGCCTCCAAATCAGTCTTCACAAGAGACAGAGAATTGTTGTACTTTTGTTCAAGGGGACATAGGAATATCCACCCTGTTGACAGAAGAAGAGATAGATCAGACTATTAATAAACAATCAATCTCTGATATTTATTGCAAAGAAAATACTCTTGCTCATTCACATAGAGAACTTTGTTATAAAGATGAAGAAAGTACTTTTGTTGGTCATAAGAAACAGGGTATCTCTTTTTCTGTTTATGCTGAAAGGAAAATCTCTCCTTTAACAGAAGAACAAATCGATAAAATACTAAGCAAGAAGCTACCCTCTGATCCATGATCTCAACCAGACAGTCATGAACATGGTGCCTATTCCATAGAACAATCATATGGCACTCAAGACAAAGAGGATAGTAAGGAAATCAATGGTAAAACTGAAACTATTCCTCTTTGGATCATGAATTTCGATGGATTATGTACTAAAACTAATGCAGGTACGGGAATATGGCTTTATGATACATAGAACAATTATTCTGAGGCCTATTCATATAAACTTAACTTTCAATGCACAACTGACATAGTAGAGTACGAGGCACTACTCTTGGGGCTACATTTTTTGAAAAAATCAGGAGCCCAAAAGATAACAGTTTATGGAAACGCAGAATTGGTAATTAGGCAAGTGAAAAATGAATGGATGGTTGAACATTCCAGACTCAAAGCATATAAGGATGATACCATAGATTTATTGAAAAATTTTAAAGAGTCCTAACTTATACTTGTTCATAAAGACCAAAACAATTTTGCTAATGGTTTAGCCCTTGTGGCTAGTAAATGTTTAAGACCTTGGGAGAGCATACAATATACAATTCAAGAAAAATTCAGACCTGCTATCCCAAACAATAAAAGATACTGGCAAAACTTTGAAGGAGAAAAACAAATACAAGACTATCCTACTATGGATATATCATCTTTTCAAGAAGAAACTTCTCCTCTCATTGATATCAATCTGCCATTCAAAGAACCTGAATTTATATCAGAAGCAAACATAAATTTAGAGAAAGAATATATTTCACTCTTTGCTATTGTGCAGGTTAAGGATGATGATGCTTCCAAACAACTTTTTGAAGATATACTCTTCAAAGTTGAAGCCTTGGAAGTAGATAATCTACCTGACATGGAGGGCCAAAAAGAAGAGAGTCTTCATCTTTTCTTTGTTGATCCTATGGAAGAGTGTGTGGAAATCCCAACTGGCTCAAATTATCAAACAGTGACCCTTTGTAAGAGCCAGAGACATGAAAATTTGTCACCTTCTGTGATAGCCTTAATATTGAAGGTTAGTCTTCAATATGTTTTATGGATACCTCTGACAAGCAACCAGAGTTTCTTTTTCTTCTTGACATTACTCAACTGGCTGCATTGGCACTTTTGTATCATATGAATATGTAAATACTCCATGTTTAGAATAGCTTAGATAGGAATGTCGATAAAGCTCAACCTTTGAGCATTTAGTTAGTTGTTGTTTTCTTCTTTGAAGAATACAAAGGAACAAAAATACAAAAACAAAGAAAAGAAATAAAAGAGGGTTGAATGTCAAAATAATAAAGGTACAGCCCCATACCAAAAAGAGAAACAAATCTGAAAGTGTGCAAGCTTAAATGCCACTCCTGCAAAACACACTTCCAGTTAGTCAAATAGCCTAATCTTGACTAATTAGCTTTTAAATTTACTGCTGATAGGATAGTGAATTCGATTTTCCAAACTGTTTAATCTTGGCTTATTAGTAGGTAGATTAGGATAGAAATTAAAGGTTCAAACATGCTCAAAATATGAACCTAAGTTTCCAAAGAGAGATTACTCAAATCTATTTTATTTTCTGAGTCAAAAAAGATGTAAATATGGTTCTAACATGTTCAAAATCTGAACCAAAGAACAAGGGAGAAACAACTCAAACAAGAGTAAAAAAAGAGCTATAAAAAGATGAAGGAAGTGATTTGAATTTTCAGATCTTAGGCCTTCCATTTTGTTTTAAACTTTCTGCAAAATAAATGTCTATGTGCAGCCTGTTTCTATGCCATAGACCAGCATCAAGTTAGACTATTCAATCCTAGCTTGAATTCTTTTCAATTTCTGTTGTAGAATTCAGATAATAGAGTCTGTTGGACAGTTTAATCCCAATAGATAATAGATTAGGTACAGAATCATATGGGCTCAACTGTTTAATCTGATTCCATGGAGAAATAAGGAGTAGAAATAGATTATATTTCCTGCTTTCAAAATAATAAAATGTTGTGAAAAGAGCTTGCCAATCCAAGTGCACTCTAATGAAGAAAAAATGCTATATCAGTATGATTGGGTAGGTAGAAAGTTTGTATTGATGAAGATCCATTGTTTCTATGAATGCTAATATGTTTCAAAGCAATATCATCCCAGCAAAGGAAGGGCAGCCCAATGGATGACACACAGGTCAGCCTCCAGGAGAACACAATGGATGAGGCACAGGTCGGCCTCCGAGAGAATGCAAGTCTGAAGTTTTTGATGCCTTCAAGAAGGCACCATCCCCAAGTGGAGCCACCGTTAGCCACCTATAAAATTTGATATAGCAAAAGGTGGCTAAAACTTTTTGAGCCTTCAAGGAACAAATTTTATTGTTAAAAAGTGTTGGCTCTTGAAGACTCTTGAAGGCCTCATGCCTCTGTCCAAAATCTTCATTTGCTGTTTCCATTTTATACTCAGAAATTCTGCTGATCTCATGAGAAAAGACTGCTGTAAAATCATCATTTTTCCCCCCTCCCACTTCAAAACTAACCTTCATTTTGCTCCTCTTTTTTCTGCATAAAACCCCTCTATTTTCATTATTCCTCTTCTCCCTTTCGTGAAAATCCTCTTTACATAGTTTAAAACTCATTTTTAAACTATACCGAAACCCCCAAATCCATTGAAAACTCTGAAAATTTTCATAAAAAAAGAAGTTTTTACTACTAAGGACTTAAGCCCCCTTGGGCTAAGTCTTAAACCACTTCCCCCCACATGCCCACACCCTACAAACCAGACGCTATGCCCACCAGGCGTTTATCACATCGAAAGTAATCCATAATGGGTTGATTGAAAGACCGCATCAAAAGTTCCGATGCGATTGAGTCCCTTTATTAAAACCTTGCCCCCTCTGCTTCACTCCATACAACCTACACCCCGGGACCAAGTGTTGAAGTCCCGAAGTGCTTATCGCATCGGAAAAGTCCAATGGGTTGATTGAAAGACCGTGCCCGATAGTTCTGATGCGATTGGCCCCCATATATATACAACCCTGGGCCTATTCACGTTCCATATAACTAAAGGTCCCACATATGGGCGCCTATTCATTTCATATATAAATCCGCCACTAAACCTTTGTTTTATTGAAATTTTTAGGTTTTTTATATCATAAAGGGTTTTCCGCCTGTGCAAAATTTAAAGTAATATCTATTGTCGATTTGGAGCAGATCGAACAAACTGTGCTACATCGCATCGCAATTTCCATTGGCGCAGTTTTAAATCGATTATTTTGCCACCCCCGATTGTTGATCCCTGATTGGTTGTCCACCGTCAATCTCGTCTCATCCTTCTCAGATCCAACGGCCCACAATTGCTTCGATCATTAACCTTTCCCCCGACCAACCATCCCTCTGATTCATCCCCCACCATTGATCTGATCCTCAGATCAACGACCCACGCAAAATCGCAAGTTTCATTCGGTGCATTTGTTTGTTCCTCTCGATCGACCATCCCTTCGATTCATTCTCCACTATTGATCTGATCCTTGGATCAACGGTCCGCACTACATGGCATCACAAGTTTTTTACCGATCATTATAAACATCATTCCTCCGCCGATTGCGATCCTCCGATTGGATCTGGACCATCTACGTGTCTAGATTGGATGGTCCCAGATCGTTCCCACATTATTTCATCGCCTTCCTCCTTCTGCCAATACGATTCCAACACGTAATCCCCGCCGTTGATCTCTGCGCAATCGACGGTCCTCACATTTTTTCTTCCTCCGCTCTTCTTTGACCTCCTCTAAATAAATCTCCACCATTGGATGATTGCCATCTAAGGGCCACGCTCCTCCCCGCAGCCTCCAAAGTAGTTAAACCTAAAAAATGCAGGATTTCATAATGTTTTGTTTATTTTGCAGGTTTTAAAGGTTTTCCCATAATATAAAGGAAAAGAAATCTAAGGGTGACGATCCTCTGGCCTTTCCGGTTATCAAAGGGAAAAGGACTTAAAAGGATTTACTCCATGTCTCGTCATTGCTTCATGAGGCAGTGATGCCATATAAGCCCTGCGCAGCCTACACATCAACAAGACACTGTGTTATTTAAAACACAATTAAAAGAGTATCAGTGTTGAAGACAGAACGCAGTAGAACAGAAGATTGAAGACAAATTTGTGGGGATTACAGCTAATAATTATTATCAAAATCCTAATCCCCAGAATTAAAATGCAATTAAACGTCAATCAAAAGATCTATCAAACAGAAGGCCTCCATTGCCACATCTAAGGTGAATTGATTCCTTCCAGCTACCATAAAGCCACCTGTACGCCTCAAGGCATTCAAACAGAGGCCGAAGTTATTGAGAAAAATCAGATATTTGCCTCAACGCAGCCGAAGAATTAATTCTGCTAAGGAAACTTAATGCAAAAATATCAACAAAGTTATTACAATATGAAACAGAGCCTCAAAGTCAACAAAAGCTCCCACCGAGTTTAATTCATGAATGTAAATCAATTAATACAGTGAAACACCTGTAAAACTTCTTCATCGAGCCCCTCAAAGTCCGGGAAGTCGTTAATCTGTATTAATTGTCCTGAGAGATCTTTTATCAGATCTCACCTCCTCATTCTTCTATAAATACCTCTGTAGAAGATGAGCAATTATTGGTTGTTGAATTTTGAAATATACTTGAGCTCGAAACTCCTACTTGTAAATAGTGTTCACTGGCCCTTGAAGCTCTGCTTGCGTTTAGATTAGTTAGGCTGAATAGTGAAGATGATTGCTGAACTGAAACATTGGACCTGAAGACTATAACTGGTTTGACATCAATAACAAGCTGTTTCTTGGGATCTTGGTCTATATCACTGGTGAAGTGTCTCTTTCTTTGTTATTTTTTTTCCTTCTATGTATGTCATATTGTTCATTATTCTATGATAAAGAACAACAATTTTAGAGTTAGGATTTACTGTTTACCAGTACCCTTCTCTGACTAATAAGCTTTATCTCAATGTTTTCCTCCAATTTGTTTATTTAAGAATGATTCAATATAGTTTAAGTAGTTATGAATGTTGGTGTTCCCTCGTCCTACTGTTTGCTTTAAACAATATTCTTGAAATTTATTTTCATCATTTTCTTATTAAAGTTAGACTAGAAACGTGATGGTTTGCCCTGTTTCTAGGTTCTATTCTCCAAAGGAGGATTCTGAAGGTTTCCCTTGGTGTTGGCTGAAAGCAAACTACGTTTAAAAAGTACCTTATCTGATCTTAGGTTACATTTTGTTTCTCTTATATGTTTTCATACTTTCTGAAGGTAATTATGTGGATTACTGGATTGTTTGTCAATTAAGCTGCTTTAATACGAACTTGCCCAAGAAGTCTATGGTTAGCCTTGTTCTTGGTTGGTTTTAAACAGTTACTTGATAGGCTTTTCTTGTTTGGACTGACTATAAATCCTTGTTGAAATTATTATCAGTTTCCACCCCTCCAACACTTTATTGTTTCCATTCCATCATTTTAATCTCAATAATCTTGTGATATAGATGACTTGCCCCTTGGATCACTCTTGAAGTTGTTGCTCAATTAAAGCCCTGTTATGACTCCATATCTCAATGGAATAAAAACCAGCGTTATATCTATCTTTTAGCTAAAACTGTTCCATTTGCTTGCAACTTCTCACCTTTGAAACTCTTTGCAATTTGAAATTTCCACTCAAATAATAATCATGCTCAACCATCCAAAAACAAACAAAACCCTCGGCCTTCATAACTAACCAAACATCATTACCCAAAACTTCAAAGACAAATCCATATTTGCACTTACTGGAGAGATCCCTCTTCGGATTCAGGAGGGCTAGATCCTAGAATCCTAAAGTGATTGAAACGACGTTGTTTCTGTGATCGGACTTTGCCAATCTTGCTGATTACAGATTCCTAACACCTTGGAAGCCAAAACCAACTTTTGTCCTAGCCGCTCAATTCCAAAAACAAAACCACTGTTTGTATAGGCCTTCACAAGCTCGGGTCCCAAATTTTTATGCACTAGACCTCTGTCGTGAAGGAAGCACAACCACTAGGGCCTCAAGCAACACCCTTCCTTGTTGTCTTGGTTTGTAGTGCCAGGGATGGCGAAGAGAGAGAGCCACCCTGCACTCTTGAAGAAACGCCTCCCACCAACTTCTTACCTCTCATTACCATGCAAAATCAATAAAATCCTAGGGGAACCCAATTACCATTTATACCACTAAAACATTCGAAAAGCGTTGGCTCCTGCTTGCCACTGGATGCATCTTTGGCACACTTCATCGATGTATATATTGTGTGTGTAGGGGAGTAAATGCTCTATTGTACACTTCATTCAATTCGATATTAACCCACCAGGGATGAAATATCATGGTTATTAATAATGTGAATTAGAATTATTTAAATTTATTTTAATGCAACATGTATATATCTATATGTATTAATTTTGTATAGAAAATATTGTTTATAATTTGATGAATAAAAAGACATTAAAATATTACAAATTTAATTTATTATTTTTTAATTGATCATATATATAATTATAATATTTTCTCCATATCACATTATATGAATATTTCTTGAATTAAAAAATATGTATTATTTTATAATAATATTTTTAAATTGAAAATTACATTTTATGGCTAGAATTTTATATTAAACTAAAAAAAAATATCCAAATTCTTAACAAAAAAATATTTGAAAAAAATACAATTTAACAATATATATGTGTGTGTGTGTGTGTGTGTGTATGTGTGTGTCATATAGTAAACAAAATGAAATAAAATATAACACCGATTTTTTAAATAATATTTAAAAATACATAAAAATAACAATAATATTTGATTAAATGTAATTATCAAATTTATATATAAAAATAAAATTGAGAGTGCAAGCTTCTGTGATCCATAACATTTTTAATCATAAATCTTCCGGGAAATCACATAAGAAATTTAGAAACCGACGCGTTTCGAACTACCAACTGTGATTCATCATCAGGAAAAAAATTGAGAGTGCAAGCTTCTGTGATCCATAACATTTTTAATCATAAATCTTCTGGAAAATCACAAAAGAACATGACTACAGTTGGTAGTTCTAAAGCCGTGGGTTCCTAAATTTCTTATGTGATTTCCCAGAAGATTTATGATTAAAAAAAAAATTATAATAAGGAAATTCCAAAAACCAAAACCTATAATTTAAAATTAAGATTTCCAAAAATAAATGAACCAAAAATAAATGAATATTTAAATTAGGATTTGATTATTTTGAACCCAAGTAGCCAAGAACTATAATTTTAGTACGAGAATATTTAAATGACGATTTGATTATTCTGAAGCATACGAAAACGTATTGCAAAAAACCAAAAAAGACAAATTCCACTGACAATTTATTTCTTTGTTTTGGAGCTGGCCTTTAACGGAATTCGTAAGGATTAATTAAATTCTTTAGTTTAAATTGGCAATTTTTTATAATTTGAATATTTTAAAAATATATAAATTATAAATTATATTTTAAATAATACAAATATTAAATCTGGTCATTTAATTTAACTGAAACAATTTAGATAAATTTCCATAAATAATTACCAATCTTAAAATACATAAATAACACCATTACTATTAATAACCATATAACATGCGCTCATATTAATGGTTTGTTGGTATGAAATAAGTAATTGGTCGGTCTACAATAACTAACTCCATTCGTTATTTCATACCAACTAACCATTAATAATTGAGAGCCATAGAATGCGATGTCGTATGTTCCATTAACCAGATCAGCTCTCAAATCTAATCGATGGGAAGCGCTTTGGAAGAGCTGATCTGGCATCGATTAAAGTCCATAAGCTTGACGGAACTGAATTGGACAATCTTAAATGCCAAGATAACAGCTTCCTCGATAAAAGATCAAGACTCTTTCTGACTCTGGAGATCTCAAAACGAATGAGAGCAAGGCTAGCTTTTAAAAATATATTATGGTTCAAAGAAAAATGGAGCGGATGTTTAATATTAGCAAAAGAAGGAATGATAGAAGCTCTCAAATCTAATCGATGGGAAGCGCTTTGGAAGGAGAAGCATATGGCAAAATTCCATAAGCTACACATGAGATCTTCTCAGTCGAAGGAGCCTTTTGTTTCAACAGCGAGCAGAGTTAATGTCAACCAAGTAGCAGCGCTCCGTTCGTGGATTGTCAGTTCATCTTCTACTTCAGATTCTGAAATAAATTTTCTTCGATCTCCTTCCAGGTCTGAACCTTCGTTTGCAAATGGGTTCAATGTTGATCTGAGGTCTTCGACAAAAAGGACTGATTATAATCCCGGGAACTCTTTGCATCAATCCGCGGCGGACTTTGATGTCATTAGATCTAGAGACATTGCGCTCAATGGTGGGCTGCTACCTTCGAATAAATTGATGGAATGCGATCCCGTAGGCTCAGTGATTCCTTCTGCAGTGGCGGTTGATGGCGAGTTCTCCAGAGATAAGGCAGGACTACAGCAATCTTCAGATGCTGTCAGTTTAGAAGAGATCCGTTGTAATAACGATGTTTCAACCCATTTTACGGCTGGGTCTTCTGCTCCGCAAGGAATCCGGTTTGAGTTCCAATGAAGAGGTGGGACAGTTAGTTCCGGGTATGACCGTTGAAAACGATTCGACCCACTCTTTGCTTTCGATTTCAGGTAACGTTCCTCCGTGTAGTTTTAATTCTGACTTATGCTTTAATTCGTGTGGGAATCTTAACAGCCCCCACGTATCTTATGTTAATAAAACTAATTTTTATTCGAATGGTAATGGAATAGAGAACGAGTTTTTAGTTAATAAAACAAACATTTAGAATGGTAACCGTAATAATGCTAATAAAGGTTATGTAATTAATGATAAGAGAAGAGATGATTATAACCTTGGATGTAATAAGAATATGGATAACGATAATTCTAATAACATTATTAGTGAAAATATTAAAAATAGTAATATTAATGAACTTAATTACGATGAAAAGAACTATTATATTTCTATTAAGAATAATGTTAGTAATAATTGTAAATCTAAAAATACATTTAATAATAAAAATAATAATAATAACAATATGAATAGTATTGGTAGCTCTAATAATAATATTATGAATATTGATAATGGCTCTAATAATAAAGTTGTCAATCTCTCCAGTTTCTCTTTTGATCCCTCTGTTTATAATCTTTTGGGGAAAGGTTTCAATTTTGCCTTTGCCCCCAGGAAAATCCCTATTCATGATATTATTTGTGACATAGAATTTGGTATTAGGGATTTACAGGATTCCTCCAAGGACATCATTAGACAGGACTGTGCGATGATCTTAAGGAAAGCCAAACCCCCCAAGAGTAACCTAAGTAAGCTCGAATTTGAAGCTTTAAAATCTTTAAATAGTAATAAGGATATTGTTGTTCTTAAAGCTGACAAAGGTGGTGCAGCTGTCATCCTTAATAAGGAGGATTATAGGAAGAAAATGTTAGATCATTTGGAGAATAGTGGGAGCTACAAGAAACTTGCCAAAAATCCCTTAAAAAAGGTCTCAAAGATAGTTGCTGATGCTATTAAATCAAATAGCATGGTGAGCTCCTTGAGTAGGAAGTTGATTGAAAGCAACCCCCTTACTCCAAGAATCTATGGTCTTCCAAAAATCAATAAGGATGGTGCTCCCCTCAGACCTATTGTTAATACAATTGGGGGTCCGACTTACCTTCTCGCTAAGTTTTTAGCCCTTAAACTTAAGCCCCTCGTAGGCCGTACAGATTCCTTTGTTAAAGATTCCTACTCTTTTATTAAGGATTTGAAGGAAGTTAAGTTGGATATTGATGATAGATTTGTTAGTTTTGATGTTGTTTCGCTTTACACCAATATCCCCAACATTGAGGCTGTTGACGTTATTAATCGCATTACTGATCCTGACACAACCCATTTAGTAAAACTTTGTTTAACCTCCACTTTCTTTAGTTTTGAAGGTGAATTCTATGAGCAAACTTGTGGTGTTGCCATGGGTTCTCCCCTTTCCCCGATTGTTGCGAATTTGTTTATGGAGGACTTTGAATCTAGGGCTCTTTCCTCAGCTCTTTTCCAGCCAAAGTTATGGAAAAGATTTGTTGATGATACTTGTGTTGTCTGGCCTCATGGCAAAGATAAGTTAGATCAATTTTTCCTTCATCTTAATAGCCAGTCTAGTTCCATAAAATTCACCATGGAACATGAGGTGGATGGTAGCCTTCCTTTCCTTGATGTTCTTATCTCTAGAAATGATGATGGTTCTTTCTCCCATCAAGTTTTTCGAAAGAAAACTCATACCGAGCAGTATCTTCATGCTAGCTCCCACCATTTCCCTGCTCAGAAATTAGGCGTCCTTAGCACCCTAGCCACAAGGGCGTTGAGAATCTCTGATGAGTCTCACCTTGAGGGGGAAAAGACCCATCTGTTGAATGTCTTTTGTAATAATGGTTATAGTATGTCGCAAGGCCTCAAAGCTTTCCTCAAAGCAGATAAAGGTCCTGTTAATATTAATAAAAAGAAAAAAGAACCTAGTGAATGGTATGGCAGTGTCAGCCTTCCGTTCATCCAGGGTACCACTGATAAGATTGCTAAAATCCTTAAAAAGCATAAGGTTTCCTCTTATTTCAAGCCCCTTAATACAATTCGTAGTTCTCTTAAATCGGTTAAAGATCAGATTGACCCCAGGGATGGAAAAGGTGTCTACATCATTCCCTGTTCCTGTGGGACTCCTTACATTGGTGAGACGGGTCGGTCCATTAATCAAAGGATCTGTGAGCATGCGGCTGATATCAAGCATAGAAGATCTCGCTCATCCGCCTTAGCTGAGCATGCAGAAAAAACTAACCATCATGTTTGCATAGAAGATGCTAAGGTCATTGCTAGAATCGACCATTTCCATCATCGTAAGTTGAGAGAGGCTATTGAAATTGAAAAAAGGCCCGTTAATCTCAATAGAGATGACGGATGGAATATCAGCAGATGTTGGATTCCTGCCTTATATCCTTGATTATTTTTATTTTTATTTTTATTTTTATTTATTTATTTATTTATTTAGTTATTTTTACTTTATTTATTTGATTATTAAAAATAATAATAATAATAATAATAATAATAATATTAAAATAAAATAAATAAAATAAATAAATAAATAAATAAAAATAAATAAATAATAATAATAATAATAATAATAAATAAATAAATTAAATAAATTAAATTAAAATAAATAAAAATAGAAATAATATTAATATTAATTATTTAATTAATAAAATATTTTTATTTATTTTCATTATTTATTAATTTATATTTTTGTTTTTATTTATTTATTTTTTGTTATTTTTATTTATTTATTTAATTATTTTATTTATTTATTCATTCTGACTCTTTGTTTGATTATTTGATGATGGTGTGTTATAATAAGAATTAATTATATTTATTAATTATTATATAATTTAATCAAAATTTACAAAAAATTACATATATACACCATGATTTGTTAAATTACTTACCATTATATTAATATATTAAAGGTTTTATAAATAAATAAAATAATAATTATAAATAAAATTAATAAAATTAAATAAATAAATAAATAATGGAATATTTACTTTTTCAAAGTCAAACTAGCCGTTATCCTAACGGCTAGTTGAGTCATTTCTACATCTATTTATACTTAATGACTGGATCTGATCTCTCACATAGTCGTGATGATGAACCACACTGGTTGGTTCGAAACGCGTCGACCTCGTTCTTTTGCATGTGATTACTACCGAAAGAATTTCTACAAATTTATATTATGGATCATAGAAGCTTAGATTCCAAAGATTCCAAACACTCCAACTATTTGATTTTTTGAATTTTAATTGACCCGCAAAATACTGTCCTCCAAACTATTCTAGTGCAGAGATAGACAACTTCGAAAGAAAGTAATGAAATTCTTGCTTTTTTGGATTGTCCACCCCTGTTTTGGTGTTTTGGTTTTTGCATCTTTTAACCATGTTACAGGGATTTTTCAATCATGGCATGATGGTTTTACTGAGTAAACATTAAGGGAGACATAAAGTGCTGAAGTATGCAAATGTAAACGATTTTACCTGTGTTTTCTTTTATGAAGTATGATATAACTGCACGTAATTATTTGTAATTACGAGACAACTCACACCAATCACTCTATAAATTCATTGATCCATTTCATTTCTTGCCCAACCTTGGTGTTGAGATTGCATGTTGCCTCCGTTTCTTCTTCCGCTTTCTTTCCTCTTCATCCCACCCAAGTCATTCCAACCAGCGGAAATGGGATTTCAGGGTGAACTCGAGGCAAAATATGAAGCAATGAATTGCCAATTAACACGTCCTGTAAGTCCAATGGGGTGCATTCTCAACACTGCAGAATTTTCACCGTGTGTGCCTATCATCTTAGAGTTCGAGCAGGTCATAGATGTGTCTCACGCCAAGCAAGCCATGTGGGATATCCTCTTGCCTCACAACCCCCGATTCTCTTGTATCATGGTATCATCTATTCAACTCTTTCCTACTTTTTTATATTTATGGAGGATTTGTGAATGAGCAACCATACTTGTTTTGTTTTTACTATATTGAAGTAAGGAGGAGAATTTTGCTGTGGTGGCAGACAAAGGATGACAAGGGAGTTGCCCAGTGGGAGAAAGTGGAAGTGGATGTGAATGATCATGTTTTTGTTCCCTACTTTCCACCTGGACTTGAAGACTAAACTGAGTATGTGAATGACTATATTTCCGATATTCACCTCAGGGGCCTTCCTCCTTCTCATCCTCATTGGGAGTTTCATTTTCTCAACTACAAGACCATCACGGCATCAGCGACAGTGATTCTTAACTTGCATGATGCTCTGGGAGATGGAGTTTCTGTCATGTCTTTATTGCTTTCCAGCTCTACCGGGGTTGATAATCGTAGCCATCATACTTTTGAATGTACGAAGATCTTGCCAGAATCTCACAAATCCCAAATCCATGGGTTCACCATTCATAACGTATGTCAGCGGATACTAACCGTTGTGCTTATAATGTGGTACACACTGCTCGATTTGATGAGCAGTTTATTAAGAGTGAAATGGATGGACGACAGTGAGTTACCAATTCGGGGAGCCCCTGGAGTGGAGTGGAGTCGATGCCTAAAGTCATGTCTTCTGCCACTTTCACAATGCAAGATATTCAACACATCAAAAATTCTGTTGGAGGGGTAATTTTCAGTTTGCTGTTAATTTCGAAACTTTTTACAATTAGGACTTGGCTTTGCTAAACCCTGCTGCATTGTCTTACAGACAATGAATGATGTGCTAATGGGCGTGGTGTTTTATGGACTCCAACGCTACCTGTGGATTACTCTTGGTCATCCAGCAACCAAACCATAAACCCTTTTATTTCTCTTCCTCATTTATGTATTTTCAATGCGCGACTACTAATGGCTGAGATTTTGAATGCAGATGAGAAAATTGATGGGGCACTAGAAAATTTGAGATTAATGGCGGTGGTGGCGATGAACCTGAGAGCCAGAGCCAGAGCCAGGTCATCCACCAAAGTAATAATTCTTTTCTTGTTGCCGTTCGAATACCATTACTTTTTTCAGTCAAATGGATGTTGCTAACATATCGAAATGTGCAGGATTTGAAGCCGATGATTAAACCTAGTAGTGAAGCAGCTCGCGGAAACAATTTTGGGCTTTTACCTATTGGGATACCATTGAAAAATTTGGATAACCCGTTGGACCTTCTTTGCAACGTAAAAGAAAGTCTAGATAGAAAGAAAATGTCTTTTTCTGTTGAAAATATTAAAGTCACCTGTCGTGCCTTGGGAAGGAAGAACAAAGAACAAAGTACAGCAGCAGTAGCACAGAGGAGATTGAGTGCACAGCACCGTATAATAAAGAGGAATGGAGAAGAATTAAATTTTTTATGGGCAGCAGCCAAGTATGACAACAGAGGAATTAATTTTGTTATGGGCAAGAAGTTACTTCAGCAGAAGAAATGAAGATTTTGTCTATGGAGGAGCAGATTCATTTAAAAACAGTCAAGTCGGCGTAAAAGCCCTCAACCGCCAAATTGAAGAAAAATTGATTAAAACAGGCGAAAGTCACTTATGAAGCGGAAGGACAAGTGGTCCCTACCACTTGAGCGCAAAAGCGCACAATCGCATATCGCATATTACAAAGTTGTCATCGTCCTCCGCCATCGCAAGTTTCCTTTTTGCGATGTGCGATCGTCGCACCATCGCGCGATTGCAATATTGCATTTCGTTTGTTCGTCCCGCCCTGTGTTATCGTAGATATTTGCGATGCGATCCCATCGCACATCGCAAATTTCGCAAATCGCACTTTTACCGTTCCGCCATATCGCATATCGCAATTTCCGCAATTGCGATGGCCGACTATGAAGTGGTCCCCACTCGTACGTCGCGCCAATATCAAAGTTTTATGTTTTGCAAAGGTTTTCTTTTGTAATTTGTTTTATTTGTTTGCTTTGGGTTTTGTTCCACCGAGCTATATAAAAAGGAAAAAGGCCTGTGAGACAATAGAATGAATGAATGTATTGTATTGCATTATAAACGTTGTGTGAGCCCGCAGGCAAAGAAAACACAGTAAGATCATTACAACACTGTTTTGTGCATTCTTGAGAGACTGAGAGAGAAGATTTGTGTTGTATAGCACTGCATCTGTAGCATTCGAACATATTTTGTGAATCCCTCCATTGAGGAAGAAATTTGTAACAGTTTTTTTAAGTTCTGCTAATGAAATAGAAATAATATTTCATGCCATCTCTGTCTGCAACTGAAATTTCTGTTCTGTTTTTTAAACATCTTTGTGTTGTAGAGGAGAGTTTGTGCTGTCCACTATTGTTTGGAATTCCTCAATAATTCCAACATGGTATCAGAGCTAGTTCAGGCTCTTTGAAGGATTCAAAGAAGCTAAAGAAGAAGAAAACTTGTTGCAGCGTTTTCTCCGGCAGCGTGAAAAGCTCGACAGAAGTCACAGTCAGGTATTTTTCAAAGATAGCAGAGTTGTTATTTTGTTTAAAAGAGTTTGTTCTTTCAGAGAAGGAAAGATAGTTTATTTAAGCTTAGAGTTCAGTTTTGAATCAATGGCTGGACCAAATACAGGAATGAGTCTTGGAAATGTTCAACTTCCATAGTTTAATGGAAAGAACTATGATTATTGGGCCATTACCATGAAAGCCCTATTTGTTTCACAAGACTTATGGGAGTTTGTAGAAGATGGTTTTTTTGAACCAGCTGATGAGCAGGCTTTTAATGCCTTAACTCAAGCAGAGAAGGATTTATTGAAGAACAATAGAAAGAAGGATGCTAAGGCCCTCTTCTATTTGTATCAAGCAGTAAATGAGAGTGTGTTTCCAAGGATAGCAGCAACTAAAAGATCCAAGGAGGCATGGGAAACTCTGAAAGTAGCCTATCAAGGTATGGAGAAAGTTAAGACAGCAAAACTTCAGTTGCTGAGAAGAGATTTTGAAACTCTTTGCATGAAATAGTCAGATAGTGTAGATAGATTTTTTACACATGTGATTGGGATTGTAAATCAGATAAGATCCCATGGAGAAACTCTTGAAGAAAGAAGGATTGTGGAGAAACTTTTGAGATGTTTACCCTCAAAGTTTGATGTTATTGTAACCACCATAGAAGAGACCAAAGATCTCTCACAGTTCACAGTTGATGAACTTCATGCCTCGCTGATAACTCATGAACAGAGATTGAGCAGAGATGAACACTCATCTCTAGAGCACGCCTTCAAGACCCAGATGCCTTCAGGAAGAGGAAGAGGTCAAGGTAAAGGAAGAGGAAGAGGCAGAAGCCAGAACAGAGGTGGAAGGAACAGCCCTTCACATTCACATGGAAGGAGCAACAGTCAAAGTCAGAGCCACGACCAGTGCAACAGCCAGCAAGGTGGACATCAACACCAACATGCTCATGGACAAAGGTATGACAAATCCAATGTCCAATGTCATTATTGCAAGAAATATGGGCACTATGCCAATGAATGTAGAAAGAAGAAAAATTACATGAAAAATAAGCAGAACACTAATGTAGCAAAAGAAGAAAAGAACCTAAGTAATGTGCTGTTAGCTTGTAATGTAGCACAGAATAAAGATGATAATGTTTGGTTCTTAGATTCAGGTTGTAGTAATCATATGATTGGCAACAAAGCAGTGTTTTCCAATCTAGATGAAGATGTTAAATCTGAAGTGACCACAGGAACTGATACTAAGATCTCTGTCAAAGGAAAAGGCAGAGTTAGTATTCGAGCAAGAAATGGGGAGCGGAAATTTTTTCCTGATGTATATTATGTTCCAGGTCTGAAGTGTAATATTTTGAGCGTTGGGCAGCTCATAAACAAAGGTTACAATGTAATTTTCAAAGATGATGTGTGCACAATAAAATATATTCCTCCAAGCAAGAAAATTATTGCTGAAATTCAAATGACCAGCAATAGGATGTTTCCGCTCAAGCTCAACATTGACTTGAAGCAAAAAGGAAAGAATGTAGCAGCTGTAACACAAGAAGCCTTTTAGAAGGAAGCAAAGGATGAAAATTGGTTATGGCACCTGAGATTTGGACATCTCAATTTTGGAGGATTAAATTTGCTGCACAGAAAAGGAATGGTAAGAGGTTTACCATTGATTGAAAAACCTGACAGCCTATGTGAAGGCTGCATCTTGGGAAAACAACACAGAGAAAGTTTTCCTTCAGGGAAAATCATAAGGGCGAAAGCACCCTTAGAAATCATTCACTCAGATTTATGTGGACCGATGCAGACAGCATCAGTTTCAGGCAGCATTTACATGCTGACCTTCATAGATGATTTCACAAGAAAAGTGTGGGTTTATTTTATGAAATATAAGAGTGAAGTTTTTCAGAAATTTTGCCATTTTAAAGGTCTTGTAGAGAAGCAGAGTGGCCAGTACATTAAAGTCCTCAGAAATGATAGAGGAGGAGAATATATCTCAAAGGAATTTCTACGTTTTTGCAGAGAGAATGGCATACACAAGAAGTTTACCACAAGGTACACACCGCAACAGAATGGAGTTGCTGAAAGGAAGAATCGAATCATAATGGAAATGGTTAGAAGTATGTTGAAGGCAAAACATTTGCCGAATGAGTATTGGGCAGAAGCAACAAATTGTGTTGCGTATATTTTAAATAGATGCCCTACAAAAGCAGTGATGAACAAAGTTCCAAAAGAAGCGTGGAGTGGCAGAAAACAGGGAGTCACCCACATGAGAGTTTTCGGATGTGTGGCATATGTACACATTCCAGACAAGTTGAGAAAGAAGTTGGATAGTAAGGGGGAGAAGTGCATTTTCCTTGGATATTGTGAATATTCCAAAGGATACAGATTGTATAATCCATCCACAAAGAAATTTGTGATAAGCAGAGATGTGCAATTTATTGAAGAGGAAGCATGGGATGGAAGCATTGAGAAAACAGTCAATGTCAAAAGCTATTTATCTCATGATGAAGATGAGGAATATGTGGTTGAAATTAACAACCCATCTGTAGCACAACCTCCACCAGCACAAGGACAGCAAGGGACACCTCAAGAAGCAGTGAGAACACCCTTGAGAAGATGCGGGAGTGCATCTCCAAGCACACCACATGGAGCAGAATTGAGTGCTTCATCAAGCACGTCTACACCAAGTGAATGAGGAACAAGGTTCAGAAGCCTTAGAGAAATTTATGAGCAAGGAGAAGCAGATGAAGGTATGAATTCCTTATTTTCTTTGTATTGTCAAGTTGATGATCCTATTCATTTTGAAGATGCTATTAAAGATAGAAAATGGATAGAAGCTATGCATGATGAAATTAATGCCATAGAGAAGAACAAAACATGGGAGTTGGTTGATCTCCCAGAAGGTAAAGAAGTCATTGGAGTTAAATGGGTCTATAAGACCAAAAGCAATGCTGAAGGAAAGATAGATAGACACAAGGCCAAACTTGTTGTCAAGGGATATAAGCAGAAGCAAGGAATTGATTATGAAGAAACTTTTGCACCAGTTGCAAGAATGGAGACAGTAAGAGCAGTGTTGTCCATACCAGCACAAAACAAATGGAAAGTATATCAGATGGATGTAAAATCTGCATTTTTAAATGGAATTTTAATGGAAGAGGTATATGTGGAACAACCTTTCGGATATGAGAAGAAAGGCCAAGAGCACAAGGTCTGCAAATTGAAGAAATCTCTTTATGGGCTGAAACAAGCACCAAGAGCATGGTACAGTAGGATAGATTCCTATCTACTGGAAAATGGATTTGAAAAGTGTGAGGGAGAACCCACCCTCTACATCAAAGAAAAGGATGGTAAGATGTTGATTGTTGTTTTGTATGTTGATGATTTGATTTTTACAGGTAATGATGATTACCTTGTTGAAAATTTTAAAACAGTCATGAAAGATGAATTTGAAAAGACTGACATGGGTTTGTTAAGATACTTCTTAGGAATAGAAGTAGAAAAAAATGAGAAAGGGATTTTTATATCCCAAGCAAAGTATGTGAATCAAGTTTTAGAAACATTTAATATGCAGGAGTGCAAAGCTACAATTACTCCCAGAGTAATGGGATTGAAGTTGAGAAAAGATGACAATAGCAAGGATTTTGATCCAAGTTTGTATAAAAGCATAGTTGGCAGCCTCATGTATTTGACTGCAACTAGGCCGGATATTATGCATGCTGTTAGTTTAATTTTCAGATTTATGGAGAAGCCAAAAGAAGCACATTGGCAAGCAGCGAAGAGAATTCTGAAGTATGTTAAAGGAACAAAAGGATTTGGTATTTTATATACAACTTCAGAAAATTCAGAATTAATTAGATACACTGACAGTGATTGGGCTGGAAGTGTAGATGATCGGAAGAGCACTTCCGGTTATGTTTTTCATATGGGTTCAGGAGCCATTTCATGGGCTTCTACGAAACAACCTATTGTAGCATTATCTACAGCAGAGGCAGAATATGTGGCAGCTATAGCAGCAGCGTGTCAAGTAATTTGGATGAGAAGAATGTTGAGAAGTTTGTGCCAAGAACAGGTAAAGGGCACTGTGATTTGTTGTGACAATAGCTCAGCTATTGCATTATCAAAGAATTTTGTGTTTCATAAGAGAACGAAGCACATAGATACAAAATTTCATTATATCAGAGAATTGGTGAACAATGGAGAAATTGTTTTACAACATTGTAAAACAGAGGAGCAATATGCAGATATTTTAACTAAACCATTGGGGCAGAAGACATTTGAATTTTTAAGAAAATGTTTGGGTATGATGGATAACCCAGCAGCTGACTTTAAGGGGGAGTTTTGAAAATATTAAAGTCACCTGCCGTGCCTTGGGCAGGAAGAACAAAGAACAAAGTACAGCAGCAACAGCGCAGAGGAGATTGAGTGCACAACACCGTATAATAAAGAGGAATGGAGAATAATTAAATTTTTGATTGGCCGCAGCGAAGTATGACAGCAGAGGAATTAATTTTGTTATGGGCGAGAAGTTACTTCAGCAAAAGAAATGAAGATTTTGTCTACGGAGGAGCAGATTCATTTAAAAACTGTCAAGTTGGACGTAAAAGCCCTCAATAGCCAAATTGAAGAAAAATTGATTAAAACAGGCAGAAGTCACTTATGAAGCGAAAGGACAAGTGGTCCCTACCACTTGAGCGCAAAAGTGCACAATCGCATATCGCATATTACAAAGTTTTCATCACCCTTCGCCATCGCAAGTTTCGTTTTTGCGATGTGCGATCGTCGCACCATCGCGCGATCACAATATCGCATTTCGTTTGTTCCTCCCGCCATGTGTTATCGCAGATATTTTTGATGCGATCCCATTGCACATCACAAATATCGCAAATCGCACTTTTGCCATTTCGCCATATCGCATATCGCAATTTCCGCAATTGCGATGGCCGACTATGAAGTGGTCCCCACTCGTACGTTGTGCCAATATCAAAGTTTTATGTTTTGCAAAGGTTTTCTTTTGTAATTTGTTTTATTTGTTTGTTTTCGGTTTTGTTCCGCCGAGCTATATAAAAAGGAAAAAGGCCTGTGAGACAATAGAATGAATGAATGTATTGTATTGCATTATAAATGTTGTGTGAGCCCGCAGGCAAAGAAAACACAGTAAGATCATTACAGCACTGTTTTGTGCGTTCTTGAGAGACAGAGAGAGAATATTTGTGTTGTATAGCACTGCGTCTGTAGCAGTCGAACATATTTTGTGAATACCTCCATTGAGGAAGAAATTTGTAACAGTTTTTTTTAAGTTCTGCTAATGAAATAGAAAGAATATTTCATGCCATCTCTGTCTGCAAGAAAAATTTCTGTTTTGTTTTTTAAACATCTCTGTATTGTAGAGGAGAGTTTGTGCTCTCCACTGTTGTTTGGAATTCCTCAATAATTCCAACATTTGCAGCCTTCATAACGGGCAAAGTAATGGGCTATATAACAAAATTGAAAGGACCACAGCTACATGACTACATCATTTATTATTATGATTATGGGAGAATAGACCAGAGAAAACTGAGGTGCTTATTATGACATGGAAACTTGTAACAGGCATCCGCTACATGCATGTACAAAACCCTAGCAAACACGACGCTTACAGTGTCAAATATTGTGGGGCCAGGAGAACAAATATCTCTAGCTGGAAATATTGTTAAAACCTTATATTTCTCCACATCGGGTTTGCCCCAGGTTAGATGACACCCTTTCTTTTGTTTCATGGGAAATCAATATATAATAGGTTTGTGATTTTCATTTGTCAATTTGATTTGAACATGGCAGGTGCTTCTGGTCACGAGTACAAGCTACATGGGAAGCTTGAGGGTGCAGGTCATAGATGCAAAAGGATATGTAGATGCGAATCTTCTCTCTGAGTGCTTTGTTCATTGTTTTCGTGAGATGAAAGAAGCTGCAGGGATGTGACAGAATGAATTCCTTTCGTTATTATTTGTATTTTGGTATTTGAATAATGGTATGGCACACTGTGTCCAAAGAAGCTAACCTGCTCCACCACGTTGGAGAAGTGTTCTCCAGAGCTATTACCTATAATAATAAAATTGTTTGTTCATTCGTAACTAGTTCTCACCCCGTAACAATACACGACTTTAAAATTGTTTGCAGGTACTTTAATAAGTTTGCAACACTATACATATGCAATAATTTACAGTGCGGGGAAGCTTACAGTATCAATTCTGTGTTGAATATAAAAGGAATGACACAGCTGGGGATAATTATATTATTTTTCACTGCTTTATTTGTGAGAGGGGTTATGATGTCTTTTACTCCCCTAGCAGTTGTTTCAACAGACTTAGACTTTAGGTTTTTAGACTTCATGACTCTTGTTCAGTGGACAACTTTCTAGATCTCATAGTACAATTCGTTGAATCTCAGAGTTTCACTGATCGCAGCCAGCTCTGGAACATTCTATATAGCATTTTCCTTCTTTCACAGAACTCCCTCTATTCACTGAAATCTTTCCTTTATTCCTTGGAGAGAGATTAACTTCACCTAATTCCAATTGTCTCTCTAACCACTCTGGAATCTTGAAATTTATTTATCAATCCGTTGTAATAATTTTGGATACATAAATATTTATTAATAATAATAAAAAAAAAAAACACACATTCATTAAGCAGTGTTAATAACTTTTATTGGTCTATCCTTTAACCCTAGTGCATAAGTGCATAATTTTGTGAGAGAAAAAAGTAAATTAAATCGAAATCCAAGAATGTTACAAAAAGTGATTCAATGGTACATGAAATTGACTATTTATCAATGATCTGGGCTCAGCGATTCCTTCCACATTGAAGTAAAATGACACTGGTGACTCAACTACGCAGTCACCACTATGATGTTCGACGGCCACACAAGGCTATGGTGCACGTGAACAACACCAAGAAAATTGCTTCCTTACTTTCTTTATGTTCACAAATTCATTATTATCTTTCAAAGAAAAAGTATCTCAAACGTTGGCATCCAACCATGGAAGGAAAGCGAAGTGGATTATGATTATGGTGATTTACCTAAAGAAAGATTAATTGTGCGCAGTAGACATTTTAGTCCAATCTCAAGTTGGATTAAATTCCAGATTTATTATTTCTTTCGAAAATCCCTAAAAGATGTTCAAATGTATTTATGCTATCTACAATTTCTTGGTTTTTACGGTCGTGTGTTCTGTCCAATTTTTGTCCCAATAAATCTATTGTAATTTTTTAAATTAAGATAAGGAATGTTATTGTTGGTCACTATTTTCCTATTTTTTTTAATGTTGATTCATCATTGTTATTTATGAGATATAAAATTATTTTTTTAATTTTAATTCATCATTGTTATTTATGAGATATAAAATTACTAACTAATCATTAACTAGTGATTAGTAATAAGAAAACTTTTAAACCAACCAAATGTCTTTGCATCTTAAACCTTTTAACGTATTTATAGTTTTTTCCAATGAAGGAAAAATTGAAAACTATTTCGACAATGGGGATCCCAAAGACATCAAAGAAGGGAAAGAAGGCATGGCGGAGCAATATCAGCATTGTTGATGTCGACAATTTCTTTGACGAGGTCGACGAAGACACTCGCAAGTAGTGTTCCCCTCACTGATGTTAGCAACGACTCCCTCTTCTTCTTGGACAAATCTAAAGATTATTCAATTAAGAAGAAGATCAAGAAGTACAGGAGCAATGTTCTTCACTATGATATCATAGTGCAAAATAATCCTTTCATTAGTCCTATTCCAACTTAAAAGAAGAAACAATCGCTTAAGACTAAGCCTCCTCCTACAAAAAACTCAAGGCTGAAGCCTACTCAGAGCGATGAGAACGTAACTGATGCTTTGTTCGATATATGGGATGACAAAGGAAACAACAATGGAAAAGTTGAGGAAGGACAAGAGATGAAACACTTGAAATGGAAGCTGAAGAAGTGAGTCATTCCAGTAGTAGAAGTGGAGTTATCTCGGTGCTCATTCAATCCACCACTTGAAGCCCATGAGGATGCACTTGTAGTTGTTGTGGTAGAGGAGATGTAGAAAATATATAGGAAGGAACTAGAACCTAAAATAGTTCTATCTCTGATCCGGATTTATGTACGAACGCAATAAAATAAACATATAACCATAAATACAGATATGCAGCAGAAATAACACTTCATTTCATTAATATCAAAGAACTGAAATTTGCTTACAAACAGAAAGGAAATAAAACTAGCTAGGGCGCTGGTAGCTATCTCTAAGAAGAGATGTGGTGGCTACAGGCCTCTGAACTGAGTTACAATGAGGCTCAAGGGCCTATTTATTATTTAGAAACAATGGGAAATCCTAAACGGCCAAAACCGTAACCCTAGGAGATGAAGCGCCAAAACTATGGGCCCCGTTTGGGTAAATTGGTGTTTCAACTTCCCAGGGGCGTAACTTTGTCATATGGTCTCCGTTTCACGTGTACCATACCTCGTTAGAAAGAAATATCCAAGGAATACAAATTTGGAACGAGCAACATCAGTCCAAGGACCCATGTTGCTCTTCGTTTTCCCAAAAAACGTCGTTTAGGGCCTCAAAACGACTCCGGAAGTTTAGGACCCGAAAAACTGCTAAAAATAGTAAATTGTGTCAAAACTGAAAAAATGAAAGAGACAATGGTGGAGCCCCAAGTGGAATAGGCGGGTGACCACCAATATCCACCTAGATCATTCCTCCCCCCTTAGGAAGCAATGGTCCCCATTGCATTAAGTTCCTCCATGAGATGAGGAAATTTCTGATGAACTTGGTCCCTGGTGAACCACTTTCCTCGGTGCAGGAGTTGGCCAGCTTTGATAACCCGATATAGTTGGATCTTCTGTTGGCGAGTGTTCTTGATTTGCATGTCCATGATACAATCTGTGGTGGCCTGTTTCATGCAGTCTGGATTTAACTCTATTGGTGTGAGTTGTTCTGCAATGTCCAAGGTGTCTAGTAGAGGTGGGAAGTAAGGACGAAGGTGATCCACATTGAAGACTGAGGGCAGACCAAGGAATGGTGGAATATTGAGCTCGAAGTAATTGTTCCCTACAGCCTTGGTGATGATGTACGACCCGTATCGGAGTGGGCGAAGCTTGCGGTGGGGTCTAGTGAGGCGCTCCTTCTACAAATGTAGCCATACTTTATCGCCCACCTGGAAGTTGTGTGGCACCCGGTGTTGATCATGGTGTTGCTTGTACTTGGCATTGGCTCTGTCCAATATATCATGAACCTGTTGGCGGATGTGTTGAATGCGCTCGATGAAGCTACTGGCTTTGTCAACTTCAGACTGGACATGAGCTGAATTGGCCTGAGCAGTTGCAAATGGCATGGCTATGTCAATGGGGCATAGTGGCTGGAATCCCAAGCCCACCTGAAAGGGGCTATGGCCGATTGAACTATGGAGAGCTCGATTATAACTATGTTGTACATAAGGGAGGCTCTCGTCCCATGTGCGAGGATGCTTTGAATTGTACATGCGCAGAATGTGTACAATCATTCTATTGACGACCTCTGTCTGGCCATCTGTTTGGGGATGGAAAGCCGTGGACTTGGTGAGCTTGGTATCCAACATCGACCAGAGGCTGGACCAAAATGTGCTGAGGAACCTGCTATCCCGATCTGATATGATAGACTGTGGGATCCCAAAGTGCACCCACACTCGTTCAAGGAAGAGTTTAGCAGTGGCTTCTGCTGTGATATTCTTCTTGCAGGCCGCCATAATGGCCATCTTCGAGAATCTGTCGACGACCACAAAAACACAGTCATTTCCCTGCTTAGTAGAAGGCAGGCCCGACATGTAATCCATGGAGATGGATTCCCAAGGTCGACTAGGGGTCGGTAGAGGAGTATATAGGCCTTGCTTCTTGATGGTCGGTTTGGCAATGGCACAAGCAGTGCAGGATCTGATGTGCTTCTCGACGTCCTTTCGAAGGTTCGGCTAATTGAAATATTTCTGCAGGATTGCTATTGTTTTCTCGACCTCGAAATGCCCAACGACTCAACTGTAGTGTGCTTCCCATATCATCTTGGCATGCTCGCTTGAAGGAACACAAAAGTGTCCCATGTGACATAAAAGTGCATCTTGGAGGTGAAAATTTGGAACTTGCGTACCCCCCAAGAGTGCCTTGTAAGTGTGGCCAAATTTTGGGTCACTCTCATAGAGAAGCAGGAAATTAGAAGTCTCGTGCCCACAAGAGTTGAGCACAGTGGTGAGCGCCACGATCGGTGGTCGGCTGAGGCAGTCTGCAACATGATTGGTGCTACCCTTCTTGTACTTGATGTTCAAATGAAACTGTTGCAGATATGTGGACCACTTTTGATGCCAATCATTTTACAACTTCACTTGTGTTTGTATGAACTGCAGGGGCCGGTGATCTGTGTGGATGATTGTTTCCTTCCCAAAAATGTAATGCTTCCATTGTCGACAAGCTTGCACAATGGAATACATTTCTTTATCATAAGTGGGATACTTGCAAACTGTGCTAGACAATGTCTCACTATGAAATGCCACTGGATGTCCCTGTTGTTTAAGAACTGCCCCAATAGCATAGTCAGAGGCATCTTTCTCGATCTCAAATGGTTTTTGCAAGTTTGGTAAAGTGAGCACTGGGTCAGAACAGAGGCGATTTTTCAATTCTGTGAATGCTTTCTGTTGAGGTTCCGACCAAAAGAATTTTGCTCTCGCTCCTCCCTTGGTGACTTGACTCAAGGGCCAAATGATATGAGAGAATCCCAACACGAACCTCCGGTAGAAATTAGCAAGACCCAGAAAGCTGCGAAGCTCTGTTATACTGGTTGGGGCTGGCCATTCCCAAATGACTTGGATCTTGGCTGGATCCACATGCACCCCCCTTTCATCAATAATGTATCCCAGATATTGAACCTGGGTCATGCCAAAAGTGCACTTCTCCAAATTGGCACACAACTTGTGTTGCCGCAGTGTTTGGAGGACTTGTTGGATGTGGTGAAGGTGTTCTTCCCAAGTCTGGCTGAAGATCAGAATCTCATCCAAGTACACCACTACAAATGAGTTGGTGAATGGCCGCAAGATGTCATCCATCATCCTCATGAAGGTGGCGGGAGCATTCGTCAACCCGAAAGGCATGACCAGCCATTCGAAAATGCCTTCCTTGGCTTTGAAGGCAGTCTTCCACACATCGGAGGGTTCAATTGGTACCTGGTGATACCCAGACTTCAGGTCGATCTTGCTGAAATATTTTGCACCTTTGAGTTGGTCCAAAAGGTCATCAATCCGTGGGATTGGGTACCTATTCCGGACAGTGATCTTGTTCAGCGCCCGATAGTCAATACAGAGTCTCCACGTCCCATCCTTCTTCCGTACCAACACGATCGGGCTCCCACAGGGCGATGAACTTGGTCTGATGTGACCTTTCTGCAACAGCTCCTGAATCTGCCTCTTGATTTCATCATTCTCCAGAACAGAGCGCCGATAGATCGGTCCATTTGGTAGCGGCGCACTGGAGGTCAGATCAATCGGGTGCTTGACCTGACAGTGCAGAGGAACCCCTGTGGGTGAGGTGAATATGTCCCCGTACTCCTCCACAAACTTATCCATTTGTTGTTGTTGTGCAGAGGAGCCCTGTCTGGAGGTCGTGGCCACAGTCTTCTTCTTGCCCTGGGGGCGGATCATTAGGAAAACGAATTTCCTGGTTTGGGAAATGAGATTACTGCATTGTTTTGCAGTAACCAAAGAGATAGCGGCAGGAGGTGGTACCTCTGGTATCCTGTACAACTTATTTCCCAAAGTAACAATAACAGCACGAGGCCGAGACTCATAAACAGCATGACGCTTCCACAAGTATGGTTGTCCTAATAATACATCAGAAACATCAATAGGAGAAACATCACATAATACCTCATCCGTGAAGGGCTTGATGCTATAGGGAAGGCGGCACTGCTGGCTGACGCGGAGATCTCGTCCTTGGTGAAGCCACCCGATGGTGTATGGATGTGGGTGAGATGTGGTCGGCAAGCCCAAACGCTTCACGGCGTCTGCTGAAATGAGGTTCTTTTGGCTCCCATTGTCGACAATGAACTGTACAGGGGAGCCCTTTACCCACATCTGGGAGTGGAAGAGACGTTCCTCCTCCTCTAGATCTTCCGGTTCCTCCTTCTGGACCTTTGTAGTGGCAACAGTGGCGTTGGGATCCGCATCAATAATCTGTTTCCCTTTTTCATTCCCCTTTTCGGGTTCTGATTCAGAGTCAGAGCATGCATCTGACTCAGAAGCCCTCATCTCGGCCACTAGCGACTGCTTGGCCCGACACTCACTTGTGTTGTGAGTGGAGCTCTTATGGAACTCACACCACTTTCCCGTGTCCTTCTTTGGCTTTGTGGTGCTGTTTTTTTCTTGTGGCTTCGATGAGTTGTCTTTAGCTGCCATGCCTTGGCTTTGTCCTTTGTTCTGCGGTTTGGAAGCACCTTTCCCCTGCTTTTGATTCGCAGATCCGAAGTCTCGCTTCTTCTGTTTGAATTTCTGCTCAATCGTGGCAGCATACCGGTATGTCGTACCAAGCGAGGAGATGTCGAGGAACTCCATTTCCTCCTGAATGTATCTGTGCAGACAGCTGCCATACTTTAGCACCAGATGTTTCTCTGAATCTTTGATACCCAACTTTGTGCGCAGGGTATGGAACAGATTCGTCAGCTCATGCACATCTTGATCCCTTTGTTGTCGCAGTGTGGTCCATTGTATGTACTTATCCTCATAGCTCCCCACGGGATAGTACTGTTCCTTGACGGCATCTCGGAAAGAATTCCAAGTTGGTATGGCCGAGAACAGAGAGGGTTCTGTCTGGTCCTTGTTCTCACAGTAGGTTTCCCACCAGTCCTTAACATGGGGGGTAGCTTTGAGGAGTGGAAAAATAATCTTCTCCCGGTCTGAAAAGTCATGAACAGAGAAATATCCTTCTAATAGATTCAACCATCTATCTACGGCATCTGCGTCTATTTGACCCTCAAATATGGGAATGTAAAAATTTACTTGTACCTTAAAGGGAGTCGCAACTCCAGAGTGGCTACTGGATGCAGATACGCCACCGGTGGGCAGCCGTTGAAGGATCTGAGCAAAGTTATCCATCATCGCGTTCCTTTGTTTTTCGAGGGCCTCCTTGAGAAATATTTTGATAGGATCTCCTACTCCCTCATCTTTCTTTTCGTCCCCCATGGGCATCCATCGAGGTTTGCGAGGCTGATCTTGCAAAGGTTCCACCAGATCAAGCCCTAGCTCCTTATACCCCGACCTCATTGGGGACATGCAAAGAAGGATCGAGAAAAAGCAGACCGCTCTGATACCACTGATCCGGATTTATGCAGGAACGCAACAGAATAAACATATAACCACAAATACAGAGATGCAGTGGAAATAACACTTCATTTCATTAATATCAAAGAACTGAAATTTGCTTACAGACAGAATGGAAATAAAACTAGCTAGGGCGCTGGTAGCTATCTCTGAGAAGAGATGTGGCGGCTACAGGCCTCTGAACTGAGTTACAATGAGGCTCTAGGGCCTATTTATCATTTAGAAACAATGGGAAATCCTAAACAGCCAAAACCCTAACCCTAGGAGATGAAGCGCCAAAACTATGGGCCCCGTTTGGATAAATTGGTGTTTCAACTTCCCAGGGGCGTAACTTTGGCATACGATCTCCGTTTGACGCGTACCATACCTCGTTAGAAAGATCTATCCGAGGACTAAAAATTTTGAATGAGCAACATCAATCCATGGACCCATGTTGCTCTTCGTTTTCCCAAAAAACGTCGTTTAGGGCCTCAAAACGGCTCCGGAAGTTCAGGACCCAAAAAACTGCTAAAAATAGTAAACTGTGCCGAAATTGAAAAAATGAAAGAGACAATGGTGGAGCCCCAAGGTGAATAGGCGGGTGACCACCAATATCCACCTGGATCAGTCTCATGTGCTTGCTGATGATGTGGTGGCAGTGGATGAAGAAGATGATTTGAGTTAAGGACAATTTTCTCATCTTAAAATGGAAAGCAAATCAATAGAAAATGTTAAAAATGCAAGGAAATATCAGGTTGTATGGAAACCAATCATTTATGCCAAGTAAAAATTGTTTCAACAGACAAAACAAGAAAGTGGATTTGGGTAAATGCAAAAAAATATTCGGGCATTTTAAGGTGTAGGCTTGCTCGCCTCAAATGGGAACAACGACAAAGATAGAGAAAAATAAAAAAATACCAGAGAAAGAAAATAAATAAGAGCAAAAAAAGTAAAAAAACATTCAACCATTTACAATCCCACATCCACACCTATTACTTGGTCATCATATCTCTATGTCAAAGAAATGATGAGGGCCAGGATAGGGCTCGAGTGTTTGGAAGCCAAAAAACAGGAAAGGGACCACAAAATTTTAGAGATCACATTTGCAAATCGGTGTTTAATGGAAAGTAATAGAATTTTAAAAGAACAGGTAACATTTTTACAAAAGGCTCTAGAGATAGAAAAACAATAATGGAAAAGCATGAAGACAGTGTGGCAAACCATGACAGGATCAAGTGCAACAAACAAGGATGTGATAATTTCTAAAGCAATTCAGGGAGATACACAAGTATCTCAATAGACAGATCTTTCAAAAGAGAAGACAAAAAATAATAATAGGGAAGACAGTCCAAAAGAAATCAAAGATAGATTTTAAGATGCTAATGGTTACATAAGGACAGAGGAAGAGGAATATGCAAGTGCTCGTAGAGCACATGAAAGAGAACACAAAGAAATAAAATATAGGGAAACAGACTTTATTATCATGGGAATAAGACATTATGGGAGGAATGAAAATACTCCCAATTTGACAAGGGACTTTCTGAAAGAGAAACTACATTAGAAAGGTAAAATTTTCTGAGCAAGGAGGGTGGGGAAGATATGTGAAGAGAGGCCTCGTCCCATAAAAGTCACCATGGCAACTATACAAGATAAACGCCATCTCTTGAGCAAAAAATACTCTTGAAAGACTCACACTTCTCCCTAGATGAAGATTTAACAAACAAACAACAAGAGGAGAGAAGGGAAGAAGTGAAGAAAATTAGAGTAGTAAGAAATGAAGGGAAAAGGGCATGGTTTTACAATGGTAAAGCATTTATTACAGTGTTTGGGACTTGGAACAAAATAGGGCATCACGCTGGCAGTAAATTAAAAAAAAAAATTCGATAATAGGGAGGAAAACAACAAGATCAACATGGATGGAAAGGGGCAAAGACTCAAAGTTGAGTCTTATGTGTCAAACTGCATAGCAATCAAATCCTACCAAGTTCTACCTAATTTAGTTTGTCTGAATTGTAGAGGCTCCCTTTTTAGGAGGGGACTAGGTTTAGGGCCTATTGCTGAAGGTAGAGACATAATTTGTCTCACGGAAACTCATGAACATGATGGTTGCAAAACTCATGTGTTTGACTAATATTTGAAGTTAGCAGTTTGGAAAAAGGTAGCAGAAAATGGCAAAGGGTATGGGGGAATACTACTTTTAGTCAAAGAAAAGGAAGGCCATCACATTCTGGTTAATGAAAGAATATGAAAATAAATAATATTTATGGTTCAAAATATGAGAGAATGAGAATCACATAAGAATTGCAGCATGATATTTTTCTCCTTGAGTCTCAAAAACTTACAAAAATAAGGGACTAGACAACAAGGATTCATGTGTAGCTTTAAATCAAGATATTGTCATGTACTATCAGCAAGGAGAAGTGCTTTTAGTGGGTGATTTTAATGCTAGAAAAACAAATCAGCAAGTTAGTATTCTTTGTTGCAAAGAGGATCATAATCCTATTTGGCTCACTGAAGAGGAGAATCCCCAATGGGTGGGATGTTCAGAAGATGAAAAAGTTAGCAATCATTTTGGAGAGGAATTGCTTACACTATGTGGGACTTTCAACTTAATTATTTGCAATGGTCTGGACAGATGGAAAAGGTTTGGGAACTTCACTTGCAACACATACAATGGGGCAATTGTCGTTGATTATGTGATTTGTTCACAAAGCTTGATAGAAGAGATAGATGAAGTTAAGATTGGAGGGCATAATTGAGACTTAAAATCATACCATAACCCAATTTATATGACGTTATCATGGGTAGAAGAAAGGAAACATAAGAGAAAAACCCAAATGCTCTCGGAAATCACTACCAAGGGGAAAAATTACTCTAACACAAGAAAATTGAACTATCTTCAAGACAATGTTGGAGAGATTAATTCAGAAAGAGAAAATTGGTTTCCAAAGCATTAACAGTCATGAGTTAACAAATATAATTCAAAGGGCACTTGAGAAGTGCAAAAGAGAAAAAATAAGAAATTAGAATCAATTTGTTTTCCTATAAATGGTCAGTTTGACAAGGAATGTAAAATGGCAAGGAGAACCTTGAAAAAGACAGGCAAGGAGAAGATGAATTTAAAGTTATATAAGAAGACACTGAAAAGGAAAAAATATGAGTTCATGCAAACGAGACGAGAAGAGTTAATATATCTAGGCAAGAATAACCCAAAGCTCTTCTGGCAGGAAATTCAACCAAGGAAGAAGAAAATCAAAAATAATATTACATCCAATCAATGGTTTGAATATGCAAGACAACTCTATGAGAAAGAATCAAAGGCTGAACCTTTCCTGGGGCTCAACACAATTACAAATATCTTCACATTACAGGAGGTGGAGATTGGAATTAAGAAGCTGAAAACAGGAAGGCAAAAGACTTGGTAGAACTTCAAGTAGAGTATCTAAAATGGGAAATGAACACTCTTGCACTGCACATCATGGAAATATTCAACAACATCATTCAACAAGGATTCCCAAGAGATTGGACAACTACCCTAGAAATACCCCTTTTTAAAAGTGGAGACATTAATAATCCTTCCAATTATAGAAACATTATGATCAATCCTTTGTTTGCAAATCTTTTCAGTAGCATGGTAGAAAATAGAATCAGTAAGTGGGCAGAAGTAAAATAAAGAGGGAAAAATGACGAGCGGGTTTTAGGCTGAAGCATTCTACGTTAGATCATGGCATCACATTGAGACACATTATTGAAAATATTTGGGGGGATAAAGAAGAAGTATTATGCTATTTTGTTGACTTCAAAAAGGCATTTGACACAGTCCTTCAGGATAAGTTGTGGCGTAAAATGGAAGAACTTGAAATTCCTTTGCATTATAGAGTTTTCATCCATAGACTTTATGAAGAGGTCAAAGTCCAAATTATAACTTTAGGGGGTATTTCAGAAAGCTTTAGAAGTGACATTGGAATCAAGCAGGGTTTCCCTCTATCCCCTACTTTTTTTGGTTTACATATTGATAAACTGGAAGAGTCGCTAAATTTGCAAGGTGGGGATGGTGTTCGGTTGGGGATGTTTGTGATAAAGCTTCTTTTATATGTTGATGATCTTGTATTGATTTCTAAATCTACCCATGGATTGCAGTTTCACCTATAAGTCCTTGAGCATTTTTGTAGAGTAGTGGGGATGCAAGTCAATATTAGCAAGACCAAGATAATGATTTTCTCTAATAAAAGGAAGAAGAGTCAACATACGTTCTTCTTTGAAGGAAACATTCTTGAAGAAGTAAATGTGTACAAATACCTTGAGATTGATTGCAACAACAAAATTAATTGGGAGGACTATAGAAAGAAGAGAACCTTGGGAGGGTGGAACGAATTATATTCTCTTCAAAACATATGTATAGAGGTAGAGTTATGGGATTGGAAAACAATTAAAGTGCTTTTTGGACTCCTAATTTTTCCATTGTTGCTATATGGGTGTGAATTGCGAGCCAGTAGCACCCCTGTCTCAAAATGGAAGCAAATTGAGAAAATCCAAAAATGCTTGAACATGAGCAAGTTCAAAATAAAATTTTGGTACCTTATGAGATAATGTTGAGTGAAACAGGAGAAACTCCCATCGAAGCAATTTATATGGTGTGGCTCATAAGATATCTAAAAAGAATTGAGAAAATGAGAGTAGGTAGATGTCCTAATGTTATCTTTAAGGAAGGAATGAGTAAAATAAAAAAAACATTGATGAGACAAAACTACACATGGATGCAAAAATAGAATATCTACCTCAATGCTTGTCCCAAAAATAGAAAGGAGCTAAAGAATTTTGTTATGGAGAAGTTTGTTAAACACACATGGGGAAAAGAATTGGGTAGAAAGAAGAAGTACTACATCTCCAACAAAAAGAGTGCATTGAAGCTAACATTCCATGGAGGGCAAAGGTTCTTATTGCTCAATTAAGAATCAACTCGCATCAACTATTGTGTGAAACAATATGGTGGAAAATGCCTAAAGAAGATTGGGAAGAACTAGTGTGTAAATTTTGCATGTTTGGGGCAGTGGAATTGGAAAAAAAAATCATTTTGGAATGTGATGCATTCAAAGACATCAAAGAAAGTTATGGGAATATGTTAGTACCGGTTTCTTGGCATATTCCCATATACTATTTTTAGTCTAATGGACCTTAAAATTTCATTTCATTTCATTCAATATATTCTTTATTCTTGATATTTATTTTTGGATATGGGAACAGTTAAAGTGTATTGTGCGGTCATCAGACCCATAGACTCCGAATTTAAATTTTGACTTCATAGCATGTCTCTTAATTATTGCATGATAGACATAGGGGTGTGATTGTTGTGGCTGAATGCACATTCAACATAGTATGAAGATATCACATCTCTTAAATATTCACTTCTGCACATGAAGCCTGATTCCTCTCCCGATCTAATTTCTTTATTCCGTTTTCTATATTCCATGAGTGTCCGGAATCCCATGCAACCTGTGTTGACATTAGGGAATACTGACTGTTTATTTTTTGCATGAAGTTCTTCATATCAGGACATTGGTTGTTGTTTGTTTTGGACCCTTTACTTTTTCAAGTCTCAGTTATTCATTTCTCTCATTTATTAGATATATCTGTCAAGATTTACATAATGCTCAATCATTTTTTTTTCAGCAATTTCTTTTTTTGTTGGGTCATTGATACATGAGCACACTGTTGGAGTAACTTCCTATACTTGTGATGTGACATGAGAAATGAAGTCAATTAGAGATAGAATGATTATGAGTTTCGTTCGAACAAAATAATTAATTTTGGCATAGTTTTTATGGTCACTTATAATTATACTAGCCTAGATATATCTTAACTCTGGATCTATGAAGTGTCAAAAGGGATCAAATCTCTCGAAGTGAAAACTTTTTCAGCTCAAGAGATTTGATCCCTCTCGGGGCTTGATAGATTAATTTAATAAATAATATTTAAATACATATAATATTAATATAACCATTTTAAATATGCTAAATATATCTGAGATTTATCTAGTGATTTTAATTTTAAATTTTTTTAGTTACGTCGGATTATTGAGATTATAAATATTGTAAAATAGTTTTAATGATGAAAACTGATGAAATAAAAGCTTTGAATGCAATATGACAATGTAATAGTGTTGAATGACAAAAAATGTGAATAGTAAGAATGTGGTCAATTACAAATAGTCTTCATTGTGATGAATCTCAAACTATTTTCTTCAACTTTGAAAATGATAGTTGAAATTGTAAACCATTTAAATATTTAGGTCGATTTTTTATAGTAAACATTATATGAGTAGTCTTTAGTGCGACTTTTTGAAGGCTTTTACGGTGAATTTTTATGGTGTAATTTCTCTAAATTCCGGTGAGAATTTATTGAAAAGAAAAGTTTGATTGCTAAATTTGTACAACCGAAGTGCCCTAGAGGATCTTAAGGGTGCTGATTCCATATATAGAGTCAAAAAAACAGTTTGAATAAAAAAAAACCAAGATTTTACTGCAAAATTTTTCACCGGATTTCGGCACCTGAAACTTCAAAAAGTCGCACTAAAGACAACTCCAACATTATACCTCGTGTCTCTTGCTCTCCAATACTAATAGATTTAATTACTATAACACAAAAATAAATATACATTGTCAATAAAGTTTTGTGCTTACACTGAAATCAATGCACACTATTAATCCAATGACTTTAAAATTAATGTACCATCATACATCCAATCACATCAAATAAAAAATCAACATATACACTGAAATCAATGCATCTAATGCAAGTAATGAAATAATATTAGAAAACAACATCTACACTATAATTAATGCATCTAAAGCAAGTAATCAAATAGCAATAGAAATCAACATCTACACTCAAATCAATGCATCTAGTGAAAGTAAGCAAATAGGATTAGAAACCAACATCTACACTGAAATCAATGCATCTAGTGCAAGCAATCAAATAGGATTAAAAATCACCATCTACACTAAAATCAATGCATCTACTGAAAGCAATAAAATAGGATTAGAAAACACCATCTACACGGAAATCATATGTCTTTCTTCTTCCCTCCCATATATATCTACAGTTTATATATATATATATATATATATATAATTTAGTATTGTATTAATCCAAAGCTATTAAATTTAATAATATTAATATTATAATATATGAATATTAGATTTAATAATAATAATAACAATAATATTAATATTAATAATAGGGTTAATAATGATTTTTCTTTTTGCATAGTATTAATAATAATTTGGTCCATGGTATTTGACCCATAAACTTGCTATATAATTAGATGTTGATTTTTAATCCTATTTTATATATTTTATTTATTTATCTTACCTCTTTATACCTCTTTTATATTTATGTATTTATCATATCTCTTTTATAATATGGCATTTGGCCCATAGTATTTTTCCTATGATATTTGGCACATACCATTCACCTAAATAAACTTCTTTTTTCAATTTTGTAAATATAAAAAAATTCATGGAAATAATTTTCTATTATTTTTAATATAATATTTTTTAAATATTTTTAATATAATTGTTGAGCTCAGCAGCGGAAAAAATTAAACAAAACACACAGAACACACAACAGAAAAAAAACATAAAGACACAGATTTTAACGTGGTTGACCCAACCAATCTGGGCTACGTCCACTAAACAGGGCATCGACAATCTCATTCATCAACTGGAGAATTACAAAAACAAAGTTTCTCAACTACTCTTCACTCACCTCACATTCCTCATGCTCATTTGCCTCTACAGGCTTACATTTTATAGCTGGGAGTAGAAACAAAATCATAAATTCACTCATAACAAATATAGGATGCATTAACTCCTCATCAAAATTAAAGGGAGTCAATTTAGCAACAAATCCTATTGTTGTCACCTTCATGAGATTTTCTCCAAAT
Organism: Pinus albicaulis; assembly: GCA_034641835.2. Classification (NCBI taxonomy): domain Eukaryota; kingdom Viridiplantae; phylum Streptophyta; class Pinopsida; order Pinales; family Pinaceae; genus Pinus; species Pinus albicaulis. The sequence continues at coordinate 41,303 of JAXQQM020071977.1, read as the reverse complement.
TTAATTAAAAGAAAATCTCAACAATCTCCACCTTGACAACAATTAGCCTGATACCCTGTTTCGTTATTATCTTTATCTTTTCTGAAAGCCAAGAGAAGCTAGACACCATCGTATCTTCTCTAACAAAACTGGTTTCGTGAACATGTCTGCACAATTTTCCTTTGTATGCACCTTTTCAAGAGAGACTCCCCTTTCAGTGATAACCTGTCTTACAAAATGGTACTTGATAGGTATATGGTTTGATTTACTATGATAGGCTGGATTTTTAGCCAAGTGAATTTCACTTTGACTATCAAAAAATAAATTGATGTTGTCTTGTAACCTACCAAACTCACAAAACAAACCTTTCAACCAAACCGCTTCTTTGCAAGCATGTGAAGCAGCGATGTATTCTGCTTCTATATTGGATAAAGCAACAATGTTCTGTAGCTTTGACGTCCTACTAATAGCTCCACCTGCAAGAGTAAGGACATACCCTGAAGTTGACCTTCTCTTATCCAAATCACTTGAAAAATCGAAATCAACATATCTGAAAAAAAATTCATTACTTCTGTTATAAGTGATACAGTAATCACTTGTGCCTCTCAGATACTGAAGCACCCATTTCACTGCTGACGAGTGTTCTTTTCCTGGATTTTCCATATACCTGCTGACAATCCCAACTACATGTGAAATATATGGTCGTGTATAAACCATCACATACATCAAACAACCTACTACATTGACATATGGAATTCGAGACATATATTCCTTTTATTCATTTGTGTTAGGACATAAACTTGATGAAAGCTTAAAATGGGAAGCTAAAGGGACTGAAACAGGCTTCACATTATTCATACCAAACCTCAAGAGTATTTTCTCAATATACTTCTGTTGTGATATCCACAGCTTACCATTTTTCCTGTCTTCGAAAATCTCCATGCCCAAAATCTGTCTTGCTGCTCCTAGATATTTCATATCAAACGTCCTAGCCATCTGAGCCTTTAACCTGTTGATCTCAGTTATGCTTTTGCTTGCTAAAAACATATCGTCAACATAAAACACTAAGATAATGAACATGCCATTACTTACTTTCTTAAAGTAAACACAATGATCATATTCACTTCTTATATAATTTTGACTCATCATGAAAGAATCAAATTTCTTGTACCATTGTCGAGGTGATTGCTTCAGACCATACAATGATTTCTTGAGCCTGCAGACAAATTTCTTGTTGCAATTTTGAACAAACCCTTTTGGTTGTTCCATGTAAATATCCTCATCTAAATCTCCATGTAAAAATTCAGTTTTAACATCTAGTTGTTGTAATTCTAAATCAAGTAAAGCAACTAATGCTAACACAATCTGAATTGAAACAATCTTTACAACTGGTGAAAATATCTCATCAAATTCAATTCCTGCTTTCTGAGAAAAACGTTTCGCGACCAACCTTGTTTTGTACATGTCCTCTGTATCATCAACACCCCTTTTCAATTTGTAAACCCATTTACATCACATAGCTTTCATGTTTTTAGGAAGTTCCACCAGATCCCATGTGGCATTCTTGTATAATGCCTTCATCTCGTCCTTCATAGCCTCTTTCCACTTATAACTGTTAGAACCTTCTACAACTTCCTGATAGCACAAAGGTTCATCATCATTAGTGGTTAAAGCAAATGAAGTAACATAATCATCATACCTTTTAGGAGGACGTCTGATTCTCGTAGACCTCCTTAAAGATGTTTTTTAGTACTTCCACAATTTGCTGATTATTATTTGTAGGAACTTCTTCATGATCTGCATCTAAAACATTTTCATGATCTGCATCTGAAACTTTTTCATGATCTGCACTATCATCAATGTTTGAACTGGTTTCAAATTGAATATGTTGAATCTTAGGTATATTTTCTTTTTCCAATTTATCATCTACATCTGGATTATCGAGTGAAGATTCATTGAATTTAACATCTCTATTAATGATGATCTTGTGAGTAGTAGGATCCCACAACCTGTATCCCTTAGTCCCATCACCATATCCAACAAATATATATCTTTTTTATTTAGGATCTAATTTAGAACGTTGATGTTTTGGAACTAGAGCATATGCATCACAACCAAAAACTTTCAGTTTAGAATAATCACATGGATAACCTTTCCATACCTCTTGAGGAATTTTGCATCCTATTTCAGTTGATGGTGATCGATTTATCAAGTAACAAGCCATAGAAACCGCTTCTATCCACAATTCCTTCTGCAAATTGGTGTTACTAAGCATACTTCTTGCTCTCTCTAAAAGAGCCATGTTCATGCGTTCAGAAACTCCATTTTGCTGAGGAGTATATAAAGTAGTTTTATTTCTTTCGATCCAAGTGTCCTTGCAATAATTATCAAATTCCTTTGAAGTAAACTCACCACCATTGTTAGTTCTTAAACATTTAATGGTTCTTCTAGTGATGTTTTCAACTAATGCTCTAAACTGTTTGAAAACTGTGAATACATCAGAATTTTTATTTAACATATAGACCCACACTTTTCTAAATAAATCATCAATAAAAGAAACAAAATATGACGATCCTCCATATGAGGTTATAGGAGATGGACCCCAAACATCAGAATGGATATAATCAAGGATTCCCTTACTAGTATGTTTTCCAGTTTTCAACTTATGCTTGCTTTGTTTCCCAAATATACAATGTTTGTAGAAATCTAACTTACAAGATTTTAAACTAGGAAGTAAATTATGACCAGATAAAATTTTTAATCCTCTTTCACTCATATGGCCCAATCTTTGATGCCATAGACGAATAGAATTACTGTCGTTTTCAGATACTGTAGAAGCATGATCTGACTCTGTTCTTCCTTCTAACTGAAAAATATTTCCAACCTTCTTTGCTTTCATTACTAGTAAAATTCCTTTATAAACTTTTATTAATCCACCTTGAATAAAGGTTTTATATCCATTTGTGTCTAGTACTCCTAGTGAAATGAGGTTTTTTCTGAGTTCAGGCACGTGTCTTACATCAGTTAGAATTTTATTTGTCCCATCAAACATTTTAATCTGGATGCTTCCAATTCCCACAATATTACATGACACATCATTTCCCATGTAAACAACTCCATCATTGATTGATTTTTAAGATTTAAACCACTCTCTATGAATGCACATGTGATTTGACACACCAGAATCTAACAACCAATGTTGATCATGATTAGAAAAACTAACTGATAACACTTCATCATTCATACCTGAAACGAATGCTGAACCTGTATCTGTCGTGTTTGCTTCTTTCTTCTCTGTCGAAGAGTCTCCTTTAGATGTTTGATGTCTCTTCCAACAGTCCTTCTTCAAATGTCCTGATTTGCCACAAAACTAGCACTTTACCTTACTCTTCTTCCCTTTTGATTTTGAACGCGAGTTGTTGTGCTTACTGAAGCGTCCTTCTTTAGAACGACCTCTGACCATCATTGCTTCTGATGTAGAGGTTACTGAATTTGACCTCTTCCTAGTTTCTTTGGACAACAAAGCTCCAACAACATCATCAAATTCAAGGGTTTCTGAAGAACTAAGACTTATAGAAGTAAAAAAATGATCCCATGACTCGGGCAACAAGCATAATAAAGTTACAGCTTTATCTTTTGGTTCAAATTTTACTTCTATACTTTCTAACTGCACCAGGAGAGTATTAAAGGTATTCAGATGATCAGTTATTGTCGTACCTTCATTCATGCGCAAACTGTACAACTATCGCTTCAGAAGAATCCTATTGGTTAAGGATTTTGTCATGTACAAATTTTCAAGCTTTGTCCATAAGCCAACAGAAGTTTTCTCTGACACGATCTTAAACAAAAAATCATCTTCCAAACACAGTCGAATGTCGCTTAGTGCTCTTTCATCCAAGTCACTCCATTCGTTATCTGGCATGGTGTAAGGTTGTTTGGATTTTCCCAACAACGCCTTTTCCATGCCTTGTTGTACGAGTAGATCATACATCTTCACTTTTCAGATCTCAAAGTTGTTTTTCCCATTGAACTTCTCGATCTCAAACTAAGCACTTTGTGTTTTTGCCATTTTTAGTAGCTCGTGGCACAAAATCTCCAATTTCAACTCTTAATAAATGAATTTTTTATTTTAAAAGTGCCCTTCACCTATAAAATGCCTTTCCCTTAATACCATATGAAAATGGCATTTAAATTACAAATCGATTTAAAAAACTTTTAACAACAATGAAGTGCCACCATATATCAAAAAAAAAACTTTAATAGCATTCGATATCACTTATGCTCACTGAATATATTGCCTTCACCCATGCACTTGGTCAAATGGTGCTTACAGTGCTTGACGCTGTTGCACGCAACATATCACAGCCAACGGTTCATCTGCTATTCTCTACGCTCAGCAAAAATTGGCCTCACGACCTCTCAGCAGGCCACGGCTCATAGCTTCTGTCTTGCTCATGGCGCAGCAACCACAACAAACGACCCTTCAACCAACATTCAATACCACTCAGCCTCTTAATTATAGCTCGACAGCTCGGTAGCCCACAGAAGTTATAAATCGATCCACGGTAGCTCCTTCAAACTGCGCTCACCGCTTCTGGTCACTTTAAAAAAAAACACAGAACCAAAACTCTTAAACGCAGACATGAATCACTCAACTCTCTGATACCAATTGTTGAGCTCAGCAGTGGAAAAAATTAAACAAAACACACAGAACACATAGTAGAAAACAATTATAAAGACACAGATTTTAACGTGGTTCACCTAACCAATCTGGGCTACGTCCACCAACCAGGGCATCGGCAATCTCATTCATCAACTGGAGAATTACAACAACGGAGTTTCTCATCTGCTCTTCACTCACCTCACATTTCTCATGCTCATTTGCCTCTACGGGCTTACATTTTATAGTTGGGAGTAGAAACAGAATCATAAATTCACTCACAACAAATATAGGATGCATTAACTCCTCATCAGAATTAAAAGGAGTCAATTTAGCACCAAATCCTATTGTTGTCATCTTCATGAGATTTTCTCCAAATTTAATTAAAAGAAAATCTCAACAATAATATTATTTAATGTTAATTTACACCATCTCATCCAATTAAAATGAAAATGAAAATATGAAATATTTGACTGTTTGATATAATTAATACAACTAAATTCAAAACAAAGGAGTGTAATATTCAATTTAGGGTAACTTCTTGTTATTAGAATAAAAATAATACAACTACTATGTAACAAATTTTCTATATTTATAACAACTTTTTAACATATTTTTCATGGTAAATTTATACTTGATATATTAGAAAATCGGCATTTATATTCATCTTATCCATAAAATTGTTTTTAAAGAGGAAAATGAAGTTGTTTGTAAATAAAAACAACTAAAAAAGTTGTCTTTTCAAATAGTCGCATTAAAACAATTCAATTTATATAAAATGAGGTTAAATCACTTTCACCAAAAGCATGTACCAACATCAACATTAACTCCATTGGTGACAACTCTATTGAGGAGTTGTCTTTTCAAACCGTCGCATTAAAACAATTCAATTTATATAATATGAGTTTAAATCACTATCACCAAAAGCATGTACCAACATCAACATTAACTCCATTGGTGACAACTCTATTGAGGAGTTGTCTTTTCAAACCATCGCAGTAAAACAATTCAATTTATATGAAATGAGGTTAAATCACTATCACCAAAATCATGTACCAACATCAGTATTAACTCCATTAATGACTTCACAACCGAATAAACCACGAACTATAAGTTTAATAAGAGGATCTCCCCGAAATAGGTGAATATTTAATTGAGGATTTGACTATTTTGAACCCAAGCAACCCAGAACTATAATTTTAGTACGACGATCTCCTAGAAATAAGTGAATATTTAAACTAGCAATTGCACCGGGGGTGCAAGGGAACGCCGGAAGGAGGAGACGTTAATCATTTTTTGGTGCATGTTAGGGAACATGATAAATGTGAATTTATGAGGGGTAAAATCTGCCATTGATTGATTACATGAATTTTTAGATTTCAAACTATGAGAATTAAATATGTTGTTTGCTCAACTTCAAGGAAGAAAGAAGGCAGGTAATTTCATCTCCATGACTTTAATTTTATAACTTTGTGGTTATTATCTGAAATCATTATTTCTTAATAATAGTAGAAGTAATTTACTCAAATTTGCACGAATGTAATTTAAATTAGAAGCAAACTATTTGAAAATAAACAATAGGTTCGCTTGTGAATCGATTTATAATCGTATAAAATGAGAGCGTATAAAGGAAATAATTTGTGAGATTTAGATATGTAGGCATAGCTGCTATGATGAAAATAGATATCATACAATATAGTAGACTATAGATCTCTTGTACATCGTATAGATCTTTCCCAAGGCATCATTGACTTGTATTTAAGTAATGTAATGGTAAAAAGGTTGTACATGTTATTAAAACTCGCAGTAGTAGGTAGTTTTACATCATGGTACAAGAAAAAAGAGTAAGAGTGATATTGTTAAATACAAAAGAAAACCCATTTGGAACAAAAAGGAGGAACAAGTGATATCATAGTAGACTGATCATGCATGCAAGGTGATCAGTTGCAAGTAGGGGGTATTCCAAGTCGTAAATACAAGGGGTTGCCCAACAGCGACAACACCAATTGACGTCCAAATTTGGGATGTGATTAAGATAGTATGCTCGAAGATGCCTGTGTGCATCTCTTTCATGTACATGAATGAGGAGAAGCATGAATTTTTTGATCTTTTGGAGTAGTTGCAATGTTAGGCACAAACGGTATAGTGGTAGAGTAGGTGGAACTAAGAAGCGTTGCTGTACAATGAGGAGTTCATTCTCCTATTCAGTGATTTCTTCGTAGAATTTTTTGAGTAAATAAAGGTAGCTGCGATCCATAGTTGCTGCAAGGAAAGGAAAAGCATGTAAGTGAACATGTAAAAATTTGACACTAATAACGGAAAGCATAATAAGAAAGAAATAGTAGGAATAAATATGAACTGAAATGATATTGGAAAGTGAAAACATAAATGAAGCAGGAAATTTGCAAGGTCCTATTATGAGGAAGAAGATGAAAGAAGTAAAAGTGGAATGCAAGCGAAGGGAAGGTACCAATAGTAGGAGCTCTTCAAGGATTGTGAGTGATAGATTTGGAGGCAACATATGCCTCTTCTTGTTTCGTACGCATGATGAAAGGGTTCTCCTGCATTCGTGAATAGTGTGAGAAGGAGAAGGCAGGGGAGATGCAAAGATCATTTAACGAGCGAACTCTTGAAATAGCTGTGAAAGTGAGCCCTTGTCGGTCAATGTTGCCGATGTCAATTGTTTCCTTATCTAGTGGCATGCCTTGCGATTTATGGATTGTTAAGCCCCATGCCATGCCGAGAGGCATCTGTGTGCGTGAACCCCTTGTGATGGGGGGGATTGGCACAAATGTAGGATTCAAAGGATCCCATGGTGGATCGTTGTAGTGAGGGAAGAAAACTACAACAAAGGACGGTAGTCTTGGTGGTGTACAACCTGGTGCATATATGATTGCACGAACGTTGCCAAGCGAACCGTTAACAAGACTAGCGCCAACCCACAAATTTCTTTTGAGAATAACACGTTGGTCAATGCAGAGGAGTATTTTATTTGATAATTGATCATCTTTTGGTTGCTTAGTTTCGAGTTGCCTCTTTTCGATAGCATAACAACATGCAACTGGCTGATTTAATAATTTTAACATCAATTTATTATGCAGGTCAACAACCTCATTTGTTGAATAAAGATGCATTGAATTGGAGAATGACTGGACTTTTTCTTTAGGAAGATTTTTTTTTTAACGTGTCATAAGAAGATTCCAATCAGTAAAAATGCGGGTTGCATTGTGAAGGTTGGAGAGGATTTCACAGAAGGAAATATATGCAGGACTTGTTCCTCGTTGCCGAAACACTGTTGCAAGCGTAACCACAGTATTGAAGCTTTGCCAAAGTGCAGTGCCACGAGAAGTTCCTACATACATTGGTGTGTCTTTTACAGGTGGTAGTTGGCCAAGGTCACCCACAAGGATTATAGAACGTCCACCAAATGGGTTGTTTCTATTTGATGGGAATGCCTCATGCAAGCGATCATCAATTTGAGAGAGCAATTTAGGACCAATGAAGCTCATTTCGTCAATTAGAATGTAATTGATATGTTGAAGTTGTTCTTGAAGGTTTAGGAGGGATTGACCCTATAAAGGCTCCATAGAGGATATAGGGATGCGAAGAGCAGAGTGGATCATCGAAGAATTAATGTGGAATGATGCAACACCGGTAGGAGAAAGTAGTAGCAGGGGGTATTTTTCGATGGTGGAGCTTTCAAGGAATGCATTTTTTAAGAACTCAATTAGGAATGACTTGTCGGTACCAGCAGTGCCTTGGATTATCATTTTGAGTGTTTTTCTGGAAATGTTGTTTTGGAAGTGGGAGAAAATGATATTGAATGCAATGGTTTGGCTTGGGGACAAGGAGGAAAGGGAATGTGTGCATGGAGTTAGGAGTTGGTGGGATCTTGTGGAGGAGCGGGTGGAGTCGATGAAGTGGATGGCTATTTCTTGTAAGTGTGGAGGGATTGTAGAGTGGCCCCAATTATGGTTTGTATCAAACTCACGATGGCCAAGCATTTCAAGCTCATCGAGGAGGAGGTTGTTACCTGGGTGAAGTTGAGAGAGAAATTTCCTTTCATGCATGTCAAGTGTGGGGGCATGAGGAGGGTTGTCTAGGGATGAATAGATAGAGTCAGAAAGGTCTGGGGTGGATGGTTTGTGGTGAACATGCCAAGGTTGATATGTTTATCTAATTTCTTCCCAGTGTGCAACAATTCCTACGTTGGATATGCCAATATTGTTAGGAAGGCTACAGAAAGGGGAGTATAGAAGGAGTTCGCTCCAGTAGAAGTCTACATAGGATGGTGATTCTTTCAATGGAATGGAGGTGTAGTGAGGAATAACGCGGACAACCATGGGAGGGAATATTTGTTTCCATGGCAATGTTTTTCGACGAGCAGAGAAGGGCCAGGAGTGTGCAACTTCAATAAGAGACAAACTTTCAAGTGCAGGTGGTCTTTGCATGTAGGAGGCGATGAATGGTGTTGATGGAAGATGACCATCTAATTCATGCGATACATGTTTGAAGACTTGTTTTTTTACATTGAGGGAGACAAAAGAGCGACTACACTTTGTTAGTGGGAGTTTTTGTAGCATGTGGCATGTTTCTTGTGCACCAATGTCTCAATCAGCAACAATTTCAGTGAGGACTCTGCGGATGATAGTGATAGTAGGAGCATCCGGGGGGGAGCACTGTGAGAGGCGTGAGAGCATTTGGTAGTAGCTTTCAGACTTTACCTCTGATTTTTCTGCATACTTTGAAATGTAGTTCAACACAGCATGGCGTGAGAGAACTGCTTGAAAATCAATGTTGGCCCTCCATATTGCAAGTAGCTAAGCATTGTGTACGTTGATTTTGTCATCATTTCTAGCAGGGCAGTACACTTTTTTGCCAGAACCATCAATGTGAAGAGATGAGGTGTTGTGAACCTCACATGGGGCTCCATCGCAGAAAGCTGTAGCGTTATTTATTTTGTGTAAACATGTAGAAGAGTGGAAATTTGTGTGTCTTTGAACGGAATTGAGGAATTTTTCATAGTCTTGTAACTGGTTACATGTAAATATTTCATGTGTGCTAAGGAGGCATGGATATTGTAGATATGAATGATTTATTCTAGGAGCTCGACTGTGAAGCGGGCAAGGGTTCCAAGCAGTGCAGTACTTATCAAAAAATTCCATAGCCATGCAGATAGTTGTGGGGTTAGTCCAATCGAGATTGTCCATAGCAGGTGCATTTGGAAGCCACAAAAACACATGGATATGTGCGGAGCCGCAATGTTGCCATTCATACCTTATAAAGGAAGGGGACAAATAGTAATATTGGATGTGTGGAAGTGAAAGTAATGAAAGATAAGAGAAGGAAGGAATAGTATGTATACCTGCACCAGTAATCCTTTACAAGGAATCCTTTAAGTAGGACCCCTTCCAGGAATATTGTGAATCTGCAATGGATATGTTGAGATGCACGATGTCGATTTCTAACAATGTTTTGGATTCTCCATCGAGTGTTCTCATATGAATTGGATGGAGGGTTGGAAGGCATCAAATTATGCAAGTTAGACCATTTTGTATTAGCTGCAGTTAGTGTGAAGAATATGGTATGGGTGCCAATTTGAATGATCATGTCCATAAGTTCCCCTCTAGCCCTGGTCCAGAAAGAATGGCTTCCACGCAAGGATGACCCGAAATGTATAATTTTCTCTGGAATGGTGCAAGGTGGGGTTTTTTGGAGTTGGTGGCAAAGGTCAGCGAATGCTGCTGGAAGGGTGTTTGAAAGGTCCCTTTTAATGAAGACAGAGGCAATTGCTTGGCTGCGACGGTGCATGATAAGGTTGTACAAGTAATATCGGAAGCGAGGATGCTGTGAAAAATGATTGTCATTGTAGCGCATTAGATGCAAAGTGTATTCTTGCATATCCACTTTTGCAATTATTGGTTGGTTAATCATGTGAGATCCTATGGGGAAGAGGGTGGGGAAGGCCATGGAGAATAGGCCCGTTGTGTTGTATTCATTGATTGGGGAGAGGCCAATGATCGACCATTGAAGTGAATGGGTGGTTGTTGAATTGGACGGATCTATGTAGGTAAGTATTTCATCAAATTCAGAATGACAGTTTGGTAGAGTTGAAACAAAGGAGGATGGGTGGAGGTCAGACAAGCATGAGTGGGGAAGTTCAAAATTAGGAATTTCTGGAATGGCTTCATGGAGTGCGATGGAAGCTGTGTTGATATGGTGTAGCATGTTGGAAATGTTGGTAGGTGAAATAGGCAAAAGAAGAGAGGGAAAGTTGGTTAATATGAACATCTTTGTAGTATGGGTCATTTTGTAGTTTGAATTGCAAAGCTGCATGGACATGTGATCGACTAACAAAAAATGCATAGTTTTTTTCATCATAGCTATTTTTTTTTACAACAAGGATGTCTAGTTCTGACAACATGCGAGGAAGAGAGGTGACAATATTTGTGATATCTTGTGGAAAGCTAATAGTATGACCGGAATATTTCAATTGGCCACCACGTGCATGGGTGACTTGAAGAACGAGATTGACACGAGCAATGAGCATCTCTTCAACCTGAGTTAGGCAGGATAGGACATGTAATTGGATACCTGGGTCCATGTTATTTGTAGAGGAGAAATGATGCGTTGATCATTTAGCAGCACAACGATTACAACAAATTATTCCATGACTTGTTTTTGTTTTCATGGATGGGTAAGATTCATGACAAATTGAGCAAACTTGGATGGGACAAAGTGCATCGATCCTTTCATGAAAGCGAAAATGTGCATGTTGGAGAAGGATGGGGAGAAATTGTTGGGGAGGTGGAAAGGGAGGAACATGGGGTGGCATATGTAAAGGGTAGGAAATATTTGAAGGAGTTGAAGTTTTTGGAAAGGGTCGGTCAAGAAGTGGAGATGGAAGGAGAAGTTGGAAAGTTTGGGTGGGATGTATGGGGAGGACGAAATTTTGTGAAGGAATGGGAGTTATGTTGGTTTGAGAGTGAAGGTCTATTCGACGATTTGAAGAGAGGATGCGATGACGTGCATTGATGATGTCTTTGTTAAGTGCGTAGTGGCGTCATTGTTGTTCCCTTCTCGCATTATTTTATGGTGGGGTTGGCATAGCTGTTGCAAGTAAGGAAAGGTATGTCAAATGCATGAAGTATATTGCGAGTGATTATTAAAGCGAAAATTTATTGAGTATGGGTTGCTTAGAAATGTGTGTTGGATATTTCAAATTGAAAAACATTTATTTTGAAATAAACTAGATGTTGCATGTATTGGCTAGAGTAAAGTGAAGACATATTTTGTATTTTACAAAAAGAGAAGAAGCAATTTATGTATTATTTTTTATAGTAAGCATAGCATATTGATATGTACATTTAGAAAATGTGTGTGTTGTAAAGAAGATCAAACAATGAAGGAGGAAAGGAAAAACCATGTGACTAAATGTTCATATATTAGAAAGATCCATTAAAGCATAGTGGAATGACATATATACAAAACATCATGAAGAAAGGAGTGGGTGCTCAAGCGTTTAGGAGAACTAGTAGAAAGTAGAAGGGGAATGAAAATATATAGTTACGATTACAAAATATGTCTGAAAAATGGATGAGGAATGGCAATCAAGGTTTAAGAATACTGCAAGGGGAACGATGGGAAGGAATTCAAAATGTGTGGCGGAGGGTGGGCATTTAGCAGGAAGCTATTATGTGGAAAGTATGTATCGAATGAGAGGTGGGGGAGAGATGAGTGAGAGCAAGAAAAAAATGGCTAGAGTTTGTGTTAGAATGGGTTGGGGGGGGAGGACCTAATTGCAGGGCCTCTAGGAGGGTAGGTGATGCCTCATCATACACAAGTTCTTCTGCGTGCATAAGAGTTGGGCGTAGTCGTTCAACACCGTTGAATCTATCCCTCTTTAAAGATACTGTGAAGAGGAAATGTCGTCCTTTGATTTTGTTGTATATGTCGAAAAAACTTGCAGGATCGGTTGAGAGGAAGCAGAGGTCCTTTGCGGAGATGCCAAGAAGGGAATTTGCGGCTTCGTCGAAAGCGGCAACATTTTCGAGGTGGCCAGTGTGGTCTTGCAAATGGAGTCGAAGAATGTAGCGATAGTCGCACTCATTGAACATGCCCTCACATTTCGAGCATCGATACGTGTTGTCATCTTGTCGTAAAGCCTTTCTCATGCATTGCATCCCATCAATGATAAGGGGACATGTGAGGAAGTAGATCATCCATGTTAATAGAGGTAGCAGTAGCACAGAGCGAAATCCATGGGATATTTTTGTTAGGTTGCATTGAAAAAATGTCGGCAATTATTTTCGAACTCAAAGGCCTCTTTCTTGTACTTGTGTATTTGTGGCTGAGCGATGGTGAGGGTGATTTATTTCCTTCTCCGTCACACCATTCTTTCAGTTGTCGTGTTTCAGGGACATCTGGATTTATAAGTAGCGAAGTGGTCGGGATTGTGCCGATAGTTTGGCCATTGAACTTGACGATCCTTCCCCCTTTAATTGCAAGGACAGAAATTTCACGAGACATGAACATTTCAGAGAGTTCATGACCTTCATCATGGTAGTGTTTGCCCCACAAAGTGACATCAATGCTGCTCCCGGACATATCGCGAAGAGTTATAGTTTTCTTCGGAGTCTCAGAGCCATCGCGTTTGCGAATGATCGACGCATGAGAGAGGGAGGCGACAATACCTATGACATCAATGATTGAATTAGGAGGTTAAATTTTGAGGGAACTTGTAGGCACAAACTGATAGGTATGGGAAGGAATTGTAAGGTCATTAGTGAATATTTGTGACACTCTTGATGAAGAGAAGAGGAGGATTTCGAACAACCATTTGAGATTGTTATATGAAGGGTTGGGGATCTTTATGGTCCCATTTGCAACATTGTAAATGTGGCCAATTTTAATGAGAGCATGTAGGGATTCTGCCAAGTCATTGAAGGTGGAGACGGGGATTTGATCGTTGTCGCGATCGACAAGGTCAAACCCTAGTGATTTTCCAGTGCCCCGTGCATTGCTATATTCACGAAGGGGTGTCTTTGAAAGGACTCTGCCCTAGATGGACCAATATTTTTGGGTAGGGGAGAGTGCTTTAAAAGGGAGAGCAATTGTAGATGCTAGGGTGGAGTTTTGGGAGGAAAAGGAGTGAATGTCAAGGGAGGGTGGCAATGAAGAGGGAGAGGAAGAAGAGGAGGACGAGGTGGCTTGGATCATCTGTTCAGTGGAGAGAATAATAGGGGCTGGGTCACCAACCAATGGTTCAACACACTGTAGTATGTCAAGATCGATGAGACAAAATGACCTGCAAGAATGAGATATTTATTAGCAAAGAGGGGAAGTAAAATGTTAGGAATGAGAATTGAGATAAAAAAGGGACATAAGAGGAGAATCAGTAAAGGGGAGGAAGCGGGGAGGTGGCATGTGTGTAGCTTACATGGAATGATGTGCATATGTGCACGAGCTTCTTTTGAGGCGAATTATCGAGCCTATTTGCAACTCCTCATTCTACGCAAACTCTGTATGTGAAGAAGGGAGTAGAACGATATGCTTGTGAGCACCATCAGACAGTGATACGTGGTAGTGAGGCATTGTAGCTCGAGCAAAATTTATCTATTCAAGTGCAATGATCTGTAGGTTTGGTTGCAGGTCGATAGCACCAGCAAGGAGCGATGAGAGCCCATTGTGGGTCAAGGATGTTTCCATGGCAATGCAGCTGGTTTTTTAAAACAAGGTGTTGCTAGGCGAATATAAATATGAAGGTAAAGAAACTGAAGAAGAGGATGTGTACATAAAGGAACGAAAACTTCTAAGTTTGCAATTTAAGAGAGCTGAAGGAAATAAACAAGAATTGACAAGATTCATAAAAACTTTCTATTAAATTTTTTAGGTGCTCACCTTAAAGAATAAATCCATTTTGCCTTGAATGCCCCAATATAACGAAAAATCTTATACAATGATAAATCCATAGTCCCAGGAATTATTAAAAATTTTATGCCTTCTATAAATAACAAGAATTTAATACCTTTCATGCCTTAATGATCACAAATTTGATTTCTATAAAAGAAGAAAAGTTGTCTAAAATACAAATAATACAAAATTCATGTTCAAAATTAGTGGTTGGTGGTTGAAAATTAATATTTGTGTTTCTTAATTGAAATTTAACTAAATAGTTCAATGATATAGTTGAAGATAATAAATCATAGATTGTGGGGTGTAAATTTTCTAAGATGTATTGAAACTAATTAGGTTAAATAAATTTGTACAAGGTCAACATTATTTTCAAATAATATTTATGGAGAGAAATTGTGAATATATCTCCATTGTTAATAATTTAGTTTTATGAACTAATCATGTTGATTTTAGATAAATTTTCAGTATGCCTCCATTGTTAATAATTTAATTTTTAATTTTCTGAACCAGTCATCTTGATTTGTGTTTAAGATTTTATCCCATTTCAAGAGTATGGAAGAAAAGATCTTAAAACTAGGAACAATTTGAAGTTGGACAAATGCAAAGTTTAAAAAGGTTAACTTTTTGAAGTTGGACAAATGTAAAGTTTCTACTTCAGATTATAGCTTCATGGGATGATGTCACCCAAAAGTTTGCAATTGTATTTTTAAATATAAATTGATAAAGTGTTAATCAGAAAGAGTTTCTTTGAATATTGCAAATTGTTTTTTTTTTTATCAATGATGTGGTATTTTATTATTCATTTAGCATAAGAGATTTATACAAGGATTTCATTTTGAGTTAGATTCTTATAGGCATTGTTACAATTCAGATATTATTTGGTGTTTGGGTTAGGGGTTTATATATATGCATAATTGATTTTTATATTAATTTTTTTTTAATATTAATATATTGTTACAATATTATATATTGAATTGCAATAGGTAGATATCTTGTTGAATACTTAATCTATATATATATATATATATATTTTAAGATTATATTTGATGTTTCGGTTAGGGATTTATATTTATGCATAACTGATTTTTATATTAATTTATTTTAATATGTTGTTACACTATTATATATTGAATTGCAGTATGTAGATATCTTGTTGAATATTTCAATTTATCTTTTTTTAAGTTATATTTATAGTAGTGGATAGTTAGTATTGATTTAGGCAATTAGTATTGAGTTTGAGCATCATAATAATGCTTATGTATAGATATAGCTCTAAATCTTGCTACATTTTATAATGTTCTCTATAATTGTGTATACAATTGTATAAATATATAAATAATGTAGACATATTTTTAATAATTCAACATGACATTTTAGTTAAAAGATCTATATTTATAAGTAATTAGGAAAGAGAAAAGTCTATTTTGAAATAAGGTTTCTAAAATTTTAATTATCTCTGTAAGTGTGTCTATTTTGTAATAGTGTTTCCAAAGCTGTAATTTAATTATCAATTAAGGTTTTTAGAATTTTAATTTAACTATCAATAATTATTAGGTAGATGGTAGGGATTTAACCTTCACTGAAAATATTCTAGAATATTCATAATAGTAGTCACATATTAAAAATTGAGATTTATTTTAAAAGTAATTATATCATCTCCCTTTTTAATTAAATTGATTAATTAAAAAAATATATCATATGAAAATGAGTTATGGGTTTTTGGACTTATGGTAAGTAAATTATGGTAATAGTCCATGGTATTATAAAAAAACTTATTGACTTATTAATAATATCTATAATAATGTGAGAGTGAATCACCCTAATTAAGAATCTTGTTAATTTTTTTTAATATATATGTATTTAATTCATATATTAATTTTTGTATAGTTAATAATAATCTATTATATTAAAAAATAAAATCATAATCTAGTTAAATTTAAAAAAAATATGAAATGTATCATAAACAATATAAATATTTAATAAAATATCTAAATATAACATTTAAATTAAAAATTCTATAAATGTATAACTCATTCATTTTAAATTAGAATTTTAGATAATTCTATATATTAATAAAATTCTACAAAATTTAATTTTAAATTTGAAGATAATTTTATAAAATCCATTATAAATCTGATATCAGATTTCAATTCTATAAATTGAAATCTATGAGTTTGTGTGGTTTTCACTTAATATTTATTTCAAGTTTTACATTAAATAAAAAAAATTGAAAATAAAAACTATTTTGGAAATATCAAAATAATTTTTCTAAGCATTCGGTTTGACATAAAAGAATTGAAGATAAAAACTACCTTGGAAATATCAAAATAACTTTAGTAAAATTCAAGAATTTGACATAAAAAGATTGAAGATAAAAACTACCTTGGAAATATCAAAATAACTCTAGTGAAATTCAAACATAAAAAAATTGAAGATAAAAACTACCTTGAAAATATCAAAATAACTCTACTGAGATTCAAGGTGAGTTTGAAAATAGAAACTACTCGAAATAAGGACAGAAATCCGCTTGGGATATTACGGTCTCATGACTGAAGAATTATTATGAATGACATACTTGGTTATTTTGGAGATAAATTGAATGAGTCCCCTTTAAAAATTCTGTTATTTTTATGTTCTATGGTGATGATGTATTTTTCTATTGTTCATTCTCTGGGATGCTGGATACCAGTAAACAGATCGGATAGTTGTTATGTTTTTAAGATATAATGATAGCTCTTGATATGGCAATGTTTAACCATTGACTAAATATATAATGGGTTCAATTTGATGGTTACATAAATGCATAATAGTTGAAGTGAAAGCATGAATAACTGGTTAGGTGCTACTCTCAATAATCACACTATATGAGCCTTATACAAAATTGGTTTTTAACACAGTGCCTGAACTACAACAGACCGCGTTTATTGAACATCAATGTGGACCCTGGTCTAAAATAAAGCTAGCAATAAATAAGCTATTTTCACCCACTGGCCACAAACAACCCACACTAGTAAATGATATATTTTATTTCCCATTAGCAAGGTTCGTCTTGGTCAGTGGTTTCAAACCTATAGTATAGCGCTAACCATGATTTTATAACTTGGTTTCTACATGAAATTACGAATAAACTGAAGCTCGTGTTGAAATTACGAATAACCGGTTGGGTGTTAGTCTCAACAATCACTCCATATGAGCCCTATACAAACTTAAGTCTCGACATAGCACTTCAGGTGAGACCTTCCTCATGGCAATTTAAAATATTGACACCTAGAATACGACAGACCCCCTCTGTTGGAGAATAATGTGGCCACGTGTTCTGCTGCATGAGAGTCTATCTCTCTTTCACACTATCTCGCCACCTAACTCAATTCTCCGCTTATCACCCGCGGTGCTGTAACTGTGCCGTTTTTTGTTTACCCGTTTCTTATTTTGTTTCCTCTCGTTTTGATGTGTTTCCTCTGGTTGTTTATTCTATCCAACTCTTCAACATTCTGTAATTTTATTCCGATAAAAGATTTAAATTTATTTCCATCCCTGCTTATTTCGGTATTTCGAGCTGTGAATATCTCGATTCACCATCTTCCTTCTGGCAAAAGAAAAACGGTAATGCTGGTGCTGCTGGGTTCACATGTTGGATTTTACATGAAATAGCTCTATTTCCTACAGGACGATGATGTCAAAGCAGAGGATGAAGAATTTGCGCCCACTTGTATTTCTTGCGGTGAAGCTCAAGTCTGTAAAGAAGTAAAGGGTAAGCCCAAGTCTTCGTTTGCATTCCACTCCATTTCACGACATTGTTCAGATTATTCAGTCTTATCTTGTTTAATTCTTAAAATTTGTTGAAATGCCTTCATGCTGGAAAGCCAGAAGTTGTGAACGTGTTGACTTCATCCAATTTTTTTCAAATTTGTTACTTGGTATGTTGCAGGTTGATTTGCGCCTCTATAGAGAGGCGGACAAAACTAAGGATCACAAATAGGAAGATGCCCCTGTTGCTGAATATATCGCCGAATATGTAGCACCTTCTCTTGGCCTTCCAGGAGATCATTGGGGTGCTGATATTCCAGATGCACAATAGGGGTCCCTGAACTTAGTGTAATATTGGAATGAGTGGAGGAAGCCAGACACTCAGTATCTTGAGAGACTGCTTTGAGTATGTGGAGCAGCACCGTCAGGTGAAGCCAGAAAAAATCAGCGAAGGGTAAGGTGCTCTAGATGATGAAGCTTCGTACGACTTTGCTTCCGATTAACTCCAACATCAAATTGTTTTTTCCTGTAATAAACTCTATGTCTGCTACTTAGTCTGTTGTCAGTGTTAGTGTAACAGGGAACTATCTGCTTATTCTTGCAAAACTACCTCTTATTCAGTTTCTTATGTTTAATAAATCTACTATATATTTGTTGATGTGCCATAGCCTCACATCCTGCGCTTATAATGGTCTAGACTCTAACTGCTTCCTTACATGATCCAGAAATCAAAGTTATAATACCACTATCGAATAATTGTGTTTCAGAGATTTGTAATTCATCTGCTCTGTTATTGATATCAAACTGACTCTTACCACAATAATTGTAAATTATGTTACGGACATCTGAAATTCACCTCCTCTGTTATTGATTTAAATCCTGTGTTTTCTGGGGATGATAAATGCAGATAGTTATTTTATATAATAGTTCTGTGTTAGAAAACCAATCACGGACAATACAAAAATAACAGTAGATGCATATACACCAATGATTATACACCAAGTTTTGACTGGAGAACACCCTAGAGTATATTGATGATATACTAATTTTTGAAATACTAAGGGACTCTATAATCATTGTTTTAGTCCTGTTTCGTGTTATAACAGGATACACAATGACAGTACAATGACTTTTCTACTTTGTTTTCTGTTTCTTGTGCTTCCAAAATATACATATGCGAACTACTTATTTATGTTCAAACCAATTATTTTCACCAGTTGTCCAGAGCATATTTTCTGAACAAAACAAAACTCCTGTTTCTCCAATTTTCATTTTTAGTCCCTGTTTTCCTCTACAAAATCCCATGTTCGTTTTCTAATAACTGTCTCCCATGTTCTTTCCACATGTCTAAAAAGGAGGATCAACTTTTAAAGTCTGCGGAGAATTCAGCTATTAAGATGGATACTATGCAGACGAAGGTGGACGAACTAAAGTGGCAGATTGAGGAGAAGGACGGCTTAATCAAAGTTGCCATCTTCAGTTATGCTATAAGAAGGTAACTTAGAGGACATTGTTGACTGTTTTTGAAATTTGCAATGTTGTTTGAATCAAACAGTTTGTCCACAAAGTTGTATTATTTTCAGTTTGACCTCATCTAATATTGTAACCCTTTTCACTGTGCGATGAAAACACTAAAAAACATCCCATTGATATTCTTCCTAAATTCGTAAAGCATTGATATTCTTCCTAATTGCAGGTAACAGAAGCTTACCAACAATTTCTAAATCCGAAGTTCTTCAAGGTGGAACTCGGCTGCAACTGCAAGTTCTTCAGGCTAGAAGCTGGAAGCTGGAACTGGGCTACAACTAGGCTGCAAGCTAGAAGTCGGCACTACTCTGTTTAGCCAGATCGAAGTCCATTTAAGCACATCGAAGTCGGCTGCAAGCTGGAAGTCAGCAGTATTGTAGTCTTCAATGCATTAAATGGTTGTGTTTCTTGTTTTCTATGTATTAAATGGTTGGGTGGTTAGAGTTGATAAACCATGATTCCAGGAATTAATATCGGATGCCATGAAAAGACACAAAGAATTGCAGGGAGCGGAGGTGTGGTCACCTCTTATCCACTAGCAAACAGTTCTTATCCACCAGCGATAAAATATGTCAATCACATTCAATTTTAGATCTATGTAAATTTCAGTGATTGAAGAATTTCAAACGTAATAAATTTCAATTTGTCGTGTAAATTTCAGTCATTGAACAAAATCAAACTCTAGTGTCGTGTAAATTTCACTCATTGAATAACAATTTCAAACGTAATAAATTTCAGAAAAACCTATAAATCTAAATTTCAGAGATTGAAATTTCAAATCAAATCTAAATTTTAGAGATTGAAATTTCAAATGAGCAATTGGTGGAAAATAAACAATTTCTTTGCTTACAGGCTGCCATGTCAAGATTTCCACTTGTTTGCAAGAGGCGATGAAGTGTTTCTCATTAGTTTGGGAGTGAAACGAGTGTTTGCTCACCCCAAACCATAAAAGCATACTCCGCGTAATTACAATTTGATTATTTTGAACCATAGAAAACGTATTAAAAAAATAATATTACAAAATTAAAAAATCACATTGACAAATCTATTTGGCAGTTGTCTTTTCAAATAGCCTCATTAAAACAATTTAGTGTATTTCTTTGTTTGGGAGTTGTCTACCTTTAAATGGACTTTGAATGGAATGATTGAAATTTATTTAGAAGTTATTTTTAAAAAAGTCTCATTAAAACAATTTAATTTATTTTTTTGTTTTAGAGTTGTTGATATTTAGGGAAATTTGTAAATCTTAATTATATTTTATTTAAGAGTTGTTTTTTCAAAAAGTCACAATAAAGACAATTCAATTTATTTCTTTGTTTTGGAGTTGTTGACTTTAACGAAATTTGTAAAAATTAATTAGAATCATTAATTTAAATTGTCAAATAATTTGAATATTTTAAAGATATATAAATTTAAAATTATATTTTAAATAATAAAAATATTAACTTTAGTTATTTAATTTAACAAAAATAATTTAATTTAAATAACTAAAGTTAATATTTTTATTATTTAAAATATAATTTTTAATTTATATATTTTTAAAATATTCAAATTATAAAAAATTGACAGTTTAAATTAATGATTCTAATTAATCTTTACAAATTTCGTTAAAGGTCAATAACTCCAAAACAAAGAAATAAATTGAGTTGTCTTTAATGCGAATTTTGAAAAGACAACTCCTAAATAGATTCTAATTTAACAAATATAATTTAATTCCCTTATTGGGGTGTCAAGGGCGCCAAGAGATGTGCGAGGTGGGAATCGGCCACACGGTGGAATGGTGACGACATGGGTCAGAGATAGTAGGCGGCTCGTCCCACGCCACATTACGTTGGCATTCACTGCAGGCAGAAGAAAACAAATTATGTCATATAGGTCTTGGGATGATTGCTACAGCTAGAGGGATAAAAGGTTAGGCAGAAGGTGGGTTTACCGTTTGAGACCAGTCACTACTCAAATGTTTGGGGAGTAGCCAGCAAGGGAATTGTGGCAGAGGAAGGTCTCTCCAGCCATCGCGCAACGATTTTTCTGGTATGTTTTCTTCTACCGTCTAATTCTGAGCATGGTAGTAATATGTATCATTGAGATGGGGGGGAGGTATATCCCGTATGCAATGAATCTTTGTCAAGTAATTGAACCAGATGGGAACCATCTTTCTCTTGGCTATGTTATGATGTTCATTTGGGAGGATGCTCTGTGAGGGCGGGGTTTCTGCAATATTCACCTTGAGACTCATTGGTTTTGTCAGTCTGGTCTTCGTCATGATATCTCCATGCAAGAGTTTGTTTTGGTATTCCCTAAGGATTCCCTCCGAGTCTGTGACCTGATCAGTCATGTTGATTTCATCTTGCAGAATAAGAGTCTTTATTATATGGGCATGAGAAATGAAGGGGAGGTGGCGGGCGATGCTGCTTGGAGAAGCATGACATGGCCTCTTCCTCAATTACCTCATGAAACCCTGCATCCTGACTCCCCCTATCAACATATTTGTCTATACATTTCTGCATGTCAATTATATGAACTTGCATGCATGTCTTATAATGATTATCTGGGTGTTAAGGGTTTTGTTAATATCTTCAACCTAGGTCCAAACCAGTCATTGATTTATGGTAGATATCATGGTTATTTGGTTGGGGCCAGGGGAAAATTGTTAAATTTATTGGGTTTCGAGCTGTTGTATGTCGAGGACATCAACTCTATGATCCTTCATAAGATAGAATATGTTTTTTTAGGAATCAAGGGTTTTGTCGATAAGTTGTTCACTTTTAGTAATTGTTTGGGCTTTGTTCTGTTGTCTGTTGTGGGTGTTTTTGAATTGCTCCTGCATTGTAAATCCTTGAGCTGGGTTCCTATTAAGAAGAGGAATTATTGTAAAATTCAGAATACAGAGGCATGCACACAACGCTCTGTCCTGTGGCCTAATGAGTATGCTAAATACATAACTCTGTACTATCAATTCTTGAGTTTGTTGTTGGTTGTGAATAAGAGCTCTTGCAGAGATATGGGAATATGGGTAAGCAAGCAGGTGAATAGTAATAAGGCTGAGGTGGTGGGATGGAAACATCTTACCCTCAATAAACAGGAGAGGATTCTACTTAGTCTGACAAAAAACAATTATTTTTTTCTGTTTCCTTGTATAGGTCCTCCTAGCATCTTTTACCCTCAAGCCTCTTCACATTAGGTAAGAACCCAGTGTGGATTCAGGTGAAGGTACAACTACTGGGAGACCCACCAAAAAATGAAAAATGGTGAAAGCGCAGATAGGAAAAGGAAATGCTAGAAAAAGAGGCCCAGCGGGCAGTACAAGTAAGGACAAAGGCAAGGAGAAGGTGGGACCCAGTAAACGAGGAAGAAAACTTGGCAAGGAAATCATGGGAAACCTGTTGCATGCCTATCTTATGGGGACATCTGGACAAGTAAAAGGTTTGATTTCAGGTTGGGAGTGAGACCTCAAAACCAAAGTAGAGGAAGACATTTCCAGATGAGGAAATGGAACCTATGGTGACTAATCTCGAGAACACAAGAGGAAGATTGTCCTTGTTCAAGCAGTCTAGCCATCTCTATTAGACAATGAAGTGTCTAATGGCAAAGGCCATTGTAGCAATTCAAGAGGTAAGAGGGGACCCAAAGGCATCCTCCATATTGGCTGATATGAATAGAGATATTCATGCAATACAACTTCAGCTACATCACCAGAATGTGCATCTAGGTCGAATGGAATGTCAATTCCAAAGTATGCATCAAGTTGATATGCCTGGATTAAGTGTTAAGGATCCGACACCTATTGAATCTTCAGATGAGTAACTCCATAGGTATACTGTTTTTTGTTGAAATATGAGATAGGTGGATAGCATTTACTTTTTTATTAGTATGTCAAAAGATATAGTAGATAATATACCTTATAAGGCATTTAGAGACACGATTAAATTGTTTCAATTGTGGTTGACTTTTAACTCTTTGAGGTGGCCAACAAACCTAGTTTCATTCGGGAAGGTTGAGGCTACCAAGCATAGAATCTGATAGTGTAACTTGTTGTTTTGTTTATATGAATGAATAGAGAGGCACTACAAAATATATATATATATATATATATATATATATATATATATATATAGAGTGACTTCCCAGGAAGTCCTGGTTACTGGGTGCAAGACTCCGAAGTAATGACTGACACTATGTGATTCATTTCACTAGTTTCAATCTCACTTCTTCACCCCTAGTGAGCATCACTTGATGCAATGAGTGTTAAGTGGACTATTCAAAAATCATGAGAAATTAGTGACTACATCTCATGGAAATGGTCACTGATGAATGACTTAAAATAATATCAAATATAATTCAATGCAAAAACACCTCAATACTTAAATAATTACCAAACTTAATAATAACCTTATAACATATACCATAATCCCATTGGTTATTTCATAGCTACTCACCATTATTAGCTTGGTTTGTAGATATAAAATAACTCCATTAGTTATTTCATACCTACAAACCATTATAAGCTACGTGCACGGTCTCAGTTCACACTTTTTTGGACAACTCTTCTATGAAAGTTATGCATACAAACTACCTCGAACATTAAAACTTGATAAGATAAATGCATACAAGTCTATTATTAAAAGAAAGAAAATACACTGTATAAATAGAAAGAAAGAGTAGATATTGCACCTTTCTAAATCCAATCCTAGAAAGTTTTGGAGGAAAATTCTAATTGGTGAAACTAAAGTAAATAATTGGCATCCCTTGAAGCATTTTAATTTCTACCTGAAAAACCTTTATGAATCCTCTAACGCCATGGATGCCATTTTAAATGCTTGTATAAAAAATGATATATTTTATTTGAAAGAAATTGAGATTGAGGTTAAGTAGCTTGCTAATGGTAAATATAAGTATATTTAAGGCTACCAAGATGAAAATTTTAAAATAGGAGGGCTTATCCTGATCCCTCACATACAAAAGCTCTTTAATTTGGTAGTGAAGCAAGGCTTCCCTAAGCCTTGGATACAAAGTCACATTATTTATATCTTAAAAATGGGGATAAAATCATTCCCTATAGATATGGAAATATTATGATTAGCCACATTTTAGCCATCGTGTATGTAATGTTTTTGGAAAATAACATTAGCCTATGGCTTGAAATCCATGGCAAAATACTTAAAGGAAAAGCTGGATTTAGTAGATATAATTCAATTATGGACCATCTTGGTACTCTGAGAATTGCTGCAAAAAAATGTTGCAATAAAAAATATAATATATTATATTCTTTTGTTGATTTTAGAAAATATTTTGACATTGTTCCTAAGAAAAATATATCAAAAAAAATATAAGCTATAATGGTTCTTCTTGACATCAGGGTTGTTATGACAAAGATGTATTATAATGTTATTTCTAAGCTTAGGACCACTAAGGGTTCGTCAAAATAAATTTGATGAAATATTAGATTCAAGCATGGGTGTCTCTTATCTCCCCCCACCCCCATTTTTGGCATATACAATGATAAGCTAGAAGAGTGTTGGGAAGATATAGTTTTTGTTGGCCCCATGCTTACTGGTATAGTCATAAATCTTCTCCTTTTCCTTGAAGATATTGTTTTTTTTAGCAAGTGTCCATTACAATATTGGAAAACAACTCAGATTCCTCCAAGGTTTATACTCCAAGATACATATGATCATTAATAATGAAAAATCTAAAGCCATAACTATTAAATCCAAAAATATCACATATGATACTTTCATATATGACAACTAATACTCACAGGGAGATCCTTCTTACAAATATCTTGGAGTTGGCATCCATAACAAGCTCAATTGGAATTATAGCATTGAGAAAAGGATAAATGGATGATGGGGATCTTACTATGGGATTGAAAATACTTGAAAGTCAGTAGATATTTGAAGATGAGATAAAAAAAAACTTCTATTTGAGACTCTCGTCATTCCTGTTACTTATATAGATGAGAGATTTGGAGTTATAGTATCTCCAGAGAGGCATGGACAAACATTGAGTAGATCCAAAATAAATTTATAGCCTACAATCTCAAGCTTAAAGGAAATACTCCCTATCTTATCCTCCCAATTGAAGCAAGAATTCCCCCCATCAAAGACATGGCTATGACTAGGTATCTTATGTATTGATCTGAATGGAGTATTAGTGAATGTTATGTTAAGTACCTCTTTCTGATTTTAAACATGTTTTCTTCTTATGTGCATACATTTGAACTGAACAACAGGTTACTTCAATCGTTTCTTTTAAGTGTATTTCAATAGTGTAATTCCATGAACAAATTGTAAAGCATGAAATCATCAAACACTTAAAAAGAAATGTGCATCAAACAACAAGAAAAAAACCATTGATGAAGGAATTCACCCCTCCTGGGCTACATCTCCTGGCCCGTCAACATGACTAGACCTCTCTTGTATTCAATGTTAAAAGTACTTATCATTTTTCTGCCAATAACATGTGGATATTACCCCTTCAAGGTAATTTTCTCCTGCAAATAACTCTCACAATATCAACAACACAACATATCTCCTTCAAAGATGACATACTTTCATCGTTGAGAGCTAGAAACCCCTCACAAGCACCCTTCATTTCCACACTAAAGAATACAATAAAAAACTTCATGAATAAATAAGTCAAACCAGAGCTAAACCATGCTGGTCACAACTACCACAAAAATATTTCTATAGGTTGGAAAACCCCTACAAGGTCTCATCCATTCTGAATAGCTTCCAAAACTGCTTCAAACATCTAATTGATCCATACACGGTATTTTCAAACCTATAATATCACCCTGAATATGTGCTAAAATTAGTAAACAAATGTTACCAATGGATTCACAACATCCAAAAACCCCTAATTAGCCTTTATGGCTCTTCAATTGGTATTCAGATGAAGCAAATATGGCCTTCTCTTCTGGTGGCCTTTGGCATATTTAATCTTCAAGCTGGAAAAATCCCTTCAGAAGTGCTCCTCTGCCTCTAAAACTTCCACCAATGAGTCATGAATTCTTGAAAATGGCTACCTAGCCTCTTCCTATGCTCAATTTGGTCGAAAACTTCCCAAGGTATGACTTCTTCCAGTTTTTCCTAGGAAAATTCCACTAAATTTGGCAAACTGGAGTTAACTACGGTTAAACTGGCACTTTCCGCCAATTTTGGAGGTTTGCCAAGTTAATCGCAATTAATTTCTAAGTCGTATTAAGCACTAGTTAAGCGCAGTAAATGTGGTAATTGCGCATTTAGATATATCCGCATTTAACATATGGTTTAGCACATAAAACAAATATTAGTGCTTAATTAAGCATGCTTAACACCACCATTAACCTTTGGCCCCGCTAGTGGTCATAGCACGAGGTCCCGTGGATTGGGGGTTGGCCCCGCTTACCCCTACATACAACTTTGACTTTGTTTAAATATAATTCACGAGCATACATATGTAAGGACTATTGTGGTAGTGGATTTACTAAGTGTTGTGCGTAGTGTGGGTGAGGTTGCGGGGTCAAGCCCAACCTCTGATAAATTTTTTACCATACCATACAACTTGAGGGGCGGAGCACATGGTGGCCTTTGGGCTTTCCACGTGTTGACACCTGATTTTCTCCTTCATATGAGCAGGTAATCTGCTAAAGAATTGTTGTATTTCCACCTTTTCATCCCTCAGATATGGCACATATTGCAACAAGGAAGTAAATTTAGTTACGAACTCATCCATAGTTAGTTGTCCCAATATCAAGTCATGAAACTCTCAAGATTTTTCATCATAAAAATGCTATGTTATATATTTATCCTTAAAGTACCACTAGAATTCGTCCCAAGTCACATTCTGGTTCTTGATTCTTCACACATTTTTAACTTCTTCCCACCATAAGGTGGCTTTTTCCCGAAGGTGATAAATGGCTAAACGATCCTTTAGTTTGTTGTTGTATTTGTAGACTTGAAAATAATTATTCATGTTAATTATCCATGCTTCTGCTACTTCGTCAGCTTCTCCATCGAAATCGAATGTGGGAGGTTTAATTTTTCAGAATTCACCCTGCAGCTCTACCTTCTGTTTTTTTATCTCCTGTTGGTTGGAGACATTTCTCGAATCTGCTTCGTTATAAGACTTATTTTTATTACTTCGTTGGGTTTGGCTGCCTTCCAGCTTATCATTTGCTGGTTTTTGTTGTTCTCCTTCTTCTTAGGTGTTTCGTTCTAGGCTTAGTTGAACTATCCCTTGATTTTGTTTATTTGAGAGGCTTTTAAGGATCTTCTCCTGTTCCCACATCAACCTCTCATTATCACTTCTTACTCACATCATTTCCTCTTGTAACTACTGCACAATATCCAATTATGGACCATCTTGGTACTCTAATAATTGTTGCAAAAAAATGTTGCAATAAAAGATATAATATATTATATTTTTTTGTTGATTTTAGAAAATATTTTGGCATTGTTCCTAAGAAAAATATATAAAAAAAAATATAAGCTATAATGGTTCTTCTTGACATCAGGGTTGTTATGACAGAGATGTATTAGAATGTTATTTTTAATATTAGGACCATTGAGGGTTGGTCAAAATAAATTTGATGAAATATCAGAGTCAAGCATTGGTGTCTCTTATCCCCTCCCCCATTTTGGCATATACAATGATAAGCTAGAAGAGTGTTGGGAAGATATAGTTTTTGTTGGCCCCATGCTTACTGGTATAGTCATAAATCTTCTCATTTTCCTTGAAGATATTGTTTTTTTTAGCAAGTGTCCATTACAATATTGGAAAACAACTAAGATTCCTCTAAGGTTTATACTCCAAGATACATATGATCATTAATAATGAAAAATCTAAAGTCATAACTATTAAATCCAAAAATATCACATATGATACTTTCATATATGACAACTAATACTCACATGGAGATCCTTCTTACAAATATCTTGGAGTTGGCATCCATAACAAGCTCAATTGGAATTATAGCATTGAGAAAAGGATAAATGGACGATGGAGATCTTACTATGGGATTGAAAATACTTTCAAGGTAGTACATATTTGAAGATGAGATAAACAAAAGCATCTCTTTGAGACTCTCATCACTCATGTTATTTACATAGATGAGAGATTTGGAGTTATAGTATCTCCAGAGAGGCATGGACGAACATTGAGTAGATCCAAAATAAATTTATAGCCTACAATCTCAAGCTTAAAGGAAATACTCCCTGTCTTATCCTCCCAATTGAAGCAAGAATTCCCCCCATCAAAGACATGGCTATGACTAGGTATATTATGTATTGATCTGAATGGAGTATTAGTGAATGTTATGCTAAGTACCTCTTTCTGATTTTAAACATGTTTTCTTCTTATGTGCATATATTTGAACTGAACAATAGGTTACTTCAATCGTTTCTTTTAAGTGTCTTTCAATAGTTTAATTCCATGAACAAATTGTAAAGCATGAAATCATCAAACACTTAAAAAGAAATGTGCATCAAACAACAAGAAAAATACCATTGATGAAGGAATTCACCCCTCCTGGGCTACATCTCCTGTCCCGTCAACATCACTAGACCTCTCTTGTATTCAATGTTAAAAGTACTTATCATTTTTCTGCCAATAACATCTGGATATTACCCCTTCAAGGTAATTTTCTCCTGCAAAGAACTCTCACAATATCAACAACACAACATATCTCCTTCAGAGATGACATACTTTCACCGTTGAGAGCTAGAAACCCCTCACAAGCACACTTCATTTCCACACTAAAGAATACAATAAAAAAATTCATGAATAAATAAGTCAAACCAGAGCTAAACCATGCTGGTCAAAACTACCACAAAAATCTTTCTATAGGTTGGAAAACCCCTACAAGGTCTCATCCATTCTGAATAGCTTCCAAAACTACTTCAAACATCTAATTGATCTATACACCGTATTTTCAAAACTATAATATCACCCTGAATATGTGCTCAAATTAGTAAACAAATGTTACCAATGGATTAACAACATCCAAAAAACCCTAATTAGCCTCTTATGGCTCTTCAATTGGTATTCAGATGAAGCAAATATGGCCTTCTCTTTTGGTGGCCTTTGGCATATTTAATCTTCAAGCTAGAAAAATCCCTTCAAAAGTGCTCCTCTGCCTCTGAAACTTCCACCAATGAGTCACGAATTCTTGAAAATGGCTACCTAGCCTCTTCCTGTGCTCAATTTGGTTGAAAACATCCCAGGGTATGACTTCTTCCAGTTTTTCCTAGGAAAATGCCACTAAATTTGGCAAACTGGAGTTAACTACAGTTAAACTGGCACTTTCCGCCAATTTTGGAGGTTTTCCAAGTTAATCGCAATTAGTTTCTAAGTGGTATTAAGCACTAGTTAAGCGCATTGAATGTGGTAATTGCGAATTTAGATATATCCGCATTTAACATATGGTTTAGCACATAAAACAGATATTAGTGCTTAATTAAGCATGCTTAACACCACCATTAGCCTTTGGCCCCGCTAGTGGTCATAGCACGAGGTCCCGTGGATTGGGGGTTGGCCCCGCTTACCTCCACATACAACTTTGACTTTGTTTAAGCATAATTCAGGAGCATACATATGTAAGGACTAATGTGGTAGCGGATTTAGTAAGTGTTGTGTGTAGTGTGGGGGAGGTCGCGGGGTCAAGCCCAACCTCTGATAATTTTTTTACCATACCATACAACTTGAGGGGGGGAGCACATGGTGGCCTTTGGGCTGGCCACGTCTTGACACCTGATTTTCTCCTTCATATGAGCAGGTAAGCTGCTAAAGAATTTTTGTAGTTTCACCTTTTCATCCCTCAGATATGGCACATATTGCAACAAGGAAGTAAATTTAGTTACGAACTCATCCATAGTTAGTTGTCCCAATATCAAGTCATGAAACTCTCAAGATTTTTCATCATAAAAATGCTCTGTTAGATATTTATCTTTAAAGTACTACTAGAATTCGTCCCAAGTCACATTCTGGTTCTTGATTCTTCGCACATTTTTAACTTCTTCCCACCATAAGGTGGATTTTTCCCGAAGTTGATAAATGGCTAAACGATCCTTTAGTTTGTTGTTGTATTTGTAGACTTGAAAATAATTATTCATGTTAATTATCCATGCTTCTGCTACTTCGTCAGCTTCTCCAACGAATGTGGGAGGTTTAATTTTTCGGAATTCACCCTGCAGCTCTACCTTCTGTTTTTTTATCTCCTGTTGGTTGGAGACATTTCTCGAATCTGCTTCGTTATAAGACTTATTTTTATTACTTCGTTGGGTTTGGATGCCTTCCAACTTATCATTTGCTGGTTTTTGTTGTTCGCCTTCTTCTTAGGTGTTTCGTTCTAGGCTTGGTTGAACTATCCCTTGATTTTCTTTATTTGAGAGGCTTTTAGGGATCTTCTCCTGTTCCCACATCAACCTCTCATTATCACTTCTTACTCACATCATTTCCTCTTGTAACTACTGCACAATATCCAATTATGGACCATCTTGCTACTCTGATAATTGTTGCAAAGAAATGTTGCAATAAAAAATATAATATATTATATTCTTTTGTTGATTTTAGAAAATATTTTGACATTGTTCCTAAGAAAAATATATCAAAAAAACTATAAGTTATAATGGTTCTTCTTGACATCAGGGTTGTTATGACAAAGCTGTATTAGAATGTTATTTCTAAGCTTAGGACCACTGAGGGTTGGTCAAAATAAATTTGATGAAATATCAGAGTCAAACATGGGTGTCTCTTATCCCCCCCCTTTTTGGCATATACAATGATAAGCTAGAAGAGTGTTGGGAAGATATAGTTTTTGTTGGCCCCATGCTTACTGGTATAGTCATAAATCTTCTCCTTTTCCTTGAAGATATTGTTTTTTTTAGCAAGTGTCCATTACAATATTGGAAAACAACTAAGAATCCTCCAAGGTTTATACTCCAAGATACATATGATCATTAATAATGAAAAATCTAAAGTCATAACAATTAAATCCAAAAAGATCACATATGATACTTTCATATATGACAACTAATACTCATAGGGAGGTCCTTCTTACAAATATCTTGGATTTGGCATCCATAACAAGCTCAATTGGAATTATAGCATTGAGAAAAGGATAAATGGATGATGGGGATCTTACTATGGGATTGAAAATACTTGAAAGTTAGTA
Organism: Pinus albicaulis; assembly: GCA_034641835.2. Classification (NCBI taxonomy): domain Eukaryota; kingdom Viridiplantae; phylum Streptophyta; class Pinopsida; order Pinales; family Pinaceae; genus Pinus; species Pinus albicaulis. The sequence continues at coordinate 9,321 of JAXQQM020071977.1, read as the reverse complement.
GATATTTGAACATGAGATAAACAAAAACTTCTATTTGAGACTCTCGTCACTCCTGTTATTTATATAGATGAGAGATTTGGAGTTATAGTAATCTCCAGAGAGGCATGGACGAACATTGAGTAGATCCAAAATAAATTTATAGCCTACAATCTCAAGCTTAAAGGAAATACTCCCTATCTTATCCTCCTGATTGAAGCGAGCATTCCCCCCATCAAAGACATGGCTATGACTAGGTATCTTATGTATTGATCTGAATGGAGTATTAGTGAATGTTATTCTAAGTACCTCTTTCATATTTTAAACATGTTTGCTTCTTATGTGCATATATTTGAACTGAAAAACGTGTTACTTCAATGGTTTCTTTTAAGTGTCTTTCAACAGTGTAATTCCATGAACAAATTGTAAAGCATGAAATCATCAAACAACAACAAAAAAGCTATTGATGAAGGAATTCACCCCTCCTGGGCTACATCTCCTGGCCCGTCAACATGACTAGACCTCTCTTGTATTTAGTGTTAAAAGTACTTATCATTTTTCTACCAACAACATGTGGATATTACCCCTTCAAGGTAATTTTCTCCTGCAAAGAACTCTCTCAATATCAACAACACAACATATCTCCTTCAGAGATGACATACTTTCACCGTTGAAAGCTAGAAACCCCTCACAAGCACCCTTCAATTCCACACTGAAGAATACAATAAACAACTTCATGAATAAATAAGTCAAACTAGAGCTAAACCATGCTGGTCACAGCTACTACAAAAATCTTTCTATGGGTTGGAAAACCCCTACAAGGTCTCATCCATTCTCAATAGCTTCCAAAACTGCTTCAAACATCTAATTGATCCATACACCGTATTGTCAAACCTACAATATCACCCTGAATATGTGCTCAAAATAATAAACAAATGTTACCAATGGATTCACAGCATCCAAAAACCCCCAATTAGCCTCTTATGGCTCTTCAATTGGTATTCAGATGAAGTAGATATGGCCTCCTCTTCTGGTGGCCTTTGGCATCTTTAATCTTCAAGCTGGAAAAATCCCTTCAGAAGTGCTCCTCTGCCTCTGAAACTTGCACCAATGAGTCACGAATGCTAGAAAATGGCTACCTAGCCTCTTCCTATGCTCAATTTGGTCGAAAACTTCCCAGGGTATGACTTCTTCCAGTTTCTCCTATGAAAATGCCGCTAAATTTGGCAAACTAGAGTTAACTGTAGTTAAACTGGCACTTTCCGCCAATTTTGGAGGTCTGCCAAGTTAATCGCAATTAATTTCTAAGTGGTATTAAGCACTAGTTAAGCGCACAGAATGTGGTAATTGTGCGTTTAGATATATCCGCATTTAACATATGGTTTAACACATAAAACAAATATTAGTGCTTAATTAAGCACGCTTAACTCCACCATTAGCCTTTGGCCCTGCTAGTGGTCATAGCACGAAGTCCCGTGGATTGGGGGCTGGCCCCACTTACCCCCACATACAACTTTGACTTAGTTTAAATATAATTCAGGAGCATACATATGTAAGGACTAATGTGGTAGCGGATTTGGTAAGTGTTGTGCGTAGTGTGGGGGAGGTCGCGGGGTCGAGCCCAACCTCTGATAAATTTTTTACCATACCATACAACTTGAGGGTGGGGGGGGCGGGGCACATGGTGGCCTCTGGGATTGCCACGTGTTGACACCTGATTTTCTCCTTCATATGAGCAGGTAGGCTGCTAAAGAATCGTTGTAGTTTCACCTTTTCATCCCTCAGATATGGCACATATTGCAACAAGGAAGTAAATTTAGTTACGAACTCATCCATAGTTAGTTGTCCCAATATCAAGTCATGAAACTCTCAAGATTTTTCATCATAAAAACACTCTGTTAGATATTTATCTTTAAAGTACTGCTGGAATTCGTCCCAAGTCACATTCTGGTTCTCGATTCTTCGCACATTTTTAACTTCTTCCCACCATAAGGTGGCTTTTTCCCGAAGTTGATAAATGGCTAAATGAGCCTTTAGTTTGCTATTGTATTTGTAGACTTGAAAATATTTATTCATGTGAATTATCCATGCTTCTGCTACTTCGTTAGCTTCTCCATCGAATGTGGGAGGTTTAATTTTTCGGAATTCACCCTGCAGCTCTACCTTCTGTTTTTTTATCTCCTGCTGGTTGGAGACATTTCTCGAATCTACTTTGTTATAAGACTTATTTTTATTACTTCGTTGGGTTTGGCTACCTTCCACCTTATCATTTGCTGGTTCTTGTTGTTCGCCTTCTTCTTAGGTGTTTCGTTCTAGGCTTGGTTGAACTATCCCTTGATTTTGTTTATTTGAGAGGCTTTTAAGGATCTTCTCCTATTCCCACATCAAACTCTCATTATCACTTCTTACTCGCATCATTTCCTCTTGTAACTGCTACACAGTATCCAGAAGCCTGCTGGTTTTCCATTGTTGTTCCTCGAGAAATCTACTGGTTTGCTGATGCTAGTCTACACTTAGCTGTACCCACATTTCTGGATTCGTTTCTTGGTTAGGCTGGGCGTGAATTTCTCTCATAGTCCTGTGTGTTTTATGTACAAACCCCCTCCTCATCGCACTTTGTCAACTTTTCTTCCCAATTCTGTGCACATTTTTACACACACCAATTGTTATTTAGGTGACCCTTTTAGGTCCCAGTGTTTGAACGCTACTCTGATACCACTTGTAATGTTCATCCATAAACACTTAATTTTCAAATAAAAAAAATTTACTCATAGCAGATAAATCTAATAATGACTCCTAGTAATTAAACACATAAAGTTTTTACTATGATGTAAACACATATACTGCCATATGCAACAGGTCAAACCAATTATTGTATCAATCACTAAGTTACCCTTTTCAATTTGAGTAAGCTAACCACAATGTTTTTACGCATCTTAATACATTTAAATCTAACTTTACACTATAATACAAACATAGAGATTTGGAAAGGAATTATTTCACATATCTTGTAGATACGCTAGACAATGGAATTTATAATATTTGATGTTTTATGTACAAGTTTCTAATGACATGCTTGAACATCAGATTCGTTGGCAACAATTATTAAATATGGATTAATCGTTTTAACCATTTACCCGGATCTGTCGTAGCCTCAGGCTTAACAAATTGTTTAATGTTGAGACATTTGTAATGTCTTCCCACCGTCGATGCGCTATCCAGATCAATAGTTAACATGGGTCCTGGGGTGGTTAGGGTACTGCCCTACCCCTGAACCCTAACCACGTCTCTCACTTGGCATCGCTACGACCATTTTCTCTCTGCAACTCTGATAAGTTTGCTTGTTTTCCTTCCAGCGTTCTGGTTAATTGGTATGACGAAGGCCCTCCCCCATATCACATTTCCCTCTGCTTGAGTTTTATTTCATCTTTAAGCTGTCTCGTTATCGAATTTGTTGAGGTTAAGGGTTTGTCCTCGGACCCTTTTTGCAGTTGATCCTTTAATCCTGTTTGCAAACTGGTATAGCCATGAGAGTTGCGCTCTCACACAAGCTATGCATTCTCCGAACTGCTGTGTTACCGGATTGGTTCTTCCGAGAGACTTCGTCAATAGAGACTTGCTTTTGACAACAAAGATAGGTGCGTAAATTGTCTTTTGATCTCTGATAATACAATTTTTGTATCTTAGTTGAACAATATTAATTTCTTATCTACATATTGGCGTTAACTTTTGTTGTTGATAATAGGTGTGAGGAGCTCACCATCCGTTTACTTCCAAGGTAAGTCACAATTTCTTCTAGCACTCTATAACTTTGGTTCTTAACATTGTGCTTATGGTTTGAAATGCATGGCATGCAGGTAACCCCGAATCCCTGCACCCACAACGTTCGAGTTATTGCAACAACCTCCCCGTTTTATGGCTCTTGCTTTCCCCTATAGGTGCTCTATGCCATTCTGGGTAGGCTTCCTTCCTTCGTTTCAGGGTTTGATCTTAAGGGTTTGACAACAATGTTTTAAGGCTAGTAGTTAGAAGATTTGAACCCATATCCCTTCGAGAGTTTTGATGTATTTAAGGAGTTATTCTTTAAGTTATCAATAAATTTTGTGTTGCTTAAATTCCCATAAGGGTACCACTGTTATATGTAATATTTGGGTTAATCCCTATTTTTCTGATTTCCTCCGTAGTAGTGTAGTTTTCTTTGATACTTGCCAACATTATCACCACAGATAGTTTGGGGTATTATGGTATTTATGGACTCTTATGCTATGGTTAGTTCTGGTATTTTCTTTGGTTAATATATAATAGAATATAGAAATGTGAATCCGGCTAATCCTGCACTCCGCCCACTTGTCAATAATGTTTTAAAGGACTATTTGTGAAGACCCATATTCAGTTACTATTTCTTTGAGCATTTCATTATTGTTCTTGCTATACCTTTCCTGTTTGATTACCTCGATTCAATGGTTATGCTATAGTTCATATATCTATAAATTTTCAGATATTCCTTTATTATCTGGGTTTACTCCTCACTACGAGGAATGTTGTAATCAAAGTTTTCTTTGAGAACTTACAGTTCTCTGTTCTTCCTATTTCAATGAATAGATGTACTCTGCATATACTTAATATTTTAATGAATATAAGCACTCTGTATATACTGTTAATTTAATTCTCACATTTAGTTCTTAAGTATTTCCTTTTCTATGCAATTTATTTTCCTGGATGCTTTGATATTAATTCTTCGTAGTAGAATACATTTCATGGGTGACCAAACCAGCTCAAGAGGGTTTACTCTCAGTTAGTGTATCCGGTTTCCTTTACATGACAGACTGTCCCGTTTGGAGATTCACTTCCCCAAGTGGACTAACTCTCCATCATGTTAATGGTTACTGTATTATATCAATATTATTAAAGAACCTTCAGTCACCTATCTTCCACTAAATCCCATTGTTACATTATTAATTCCAGGAAGTAAAATTGTTCAAACTACATTCAAAGAATCTAATACTTATCCCTCTAAGCAACTGTTCACATACTCTAAAAACTATTTACAGGATTTAACATATTTAAGAAATTAATATCCATTCATTCTAGTCTAGTTCACTTATCTCAAATAAGTATGGCTAATGGCATCCTCCAAATAGTGAGAGAGGCAATGATGTCCTTAACTCCCCCCATGCTCCTCACCAGAGTAGGATTGCGTAGCTGTTTTTCAAGGAGGTAGACCTCAGGACCCCTGTCCAGTATCTTCTCCAATAACAGGTAGCAGATTTCCACTGGTTGCTACCAGCTCTGGACACTCTCCCCTTTCATCTCTCTAGTTGTTTCTTTTCTCATGCACAGAACCCCTTTCCTTCTCTAGGATTTTCCTTTTATCCCTAGAGGAAAGGTAATTGCTAGTAACTGCTTAATCAACTACTCTGGAATCTTGGAAAACTTTTACCATCAGATTATGGAAACATACCATAATTAAATCTTTATTCAAAAAAAGAACTTTAGTTCATAACTTGATTAGCATGCCTCTTAATCCTATTAATTTAAAATAAAATCCAATGTCTAAATTAAAATGTATGTATGTTAAATGAAATTAAATCCAGGTGTTACAAACATGATTGTGTAGGCCATAACCTAAAGGTTGAGGGTGTTTTGGTTCATTTTGGAGAAAAATATGAATATAAATTTACTTCACAATGAATTTATATTTATTTTACCTTTATATATATATATATATATATATATATATATATATATATATATATATATATATATTATTTACTATTAATTTACAACATCCCACCAAAATAAAATTGAAATATAAAATATCTCACTATTTGAAATAATTATTAAAATCAAATCCAAAATATGTTGTTTAGCAAAACATATTGTAACCAAGATAAAAATAATATTACTACTATGTAACAAATTTCTTTATTTATAGCAATTTTTAACACATTTTTCTAGGTAGATTTATACCTAATATATTAAATGAAAGACAAATCAACATTTATATTCATCTTATGCGTAGAGGTAAATGAAGTTGTTTGTATATAAATCGTTGAAATCTAAAATTGTAAATAATTTGAAATAGTAAAAAGTTTTTAATTTAATTTTGTAACTACTAATATTATTATGAATCTTATTTAAAATATATCATGATTAATATTTTATAAAGATTTCAAATATAAGTGAAGGTTTCTTATTCAAAAATTAGTTTGTTATGAAAATAAATTTTGTTATGAAATTAAAACTCAGTGTTAAAAAACATATTTATTAAATGTTAGAGTTTAAAATTTAGAAAAACATAAAATAATGGTCATTATGCTTTCTGTAAATGTATATTAAAATACATAATTGAAATTTATTAATGGTTAGTAATACGGGCATAAAGGAATGAGAGTGTGGAATTATAAATTGAAACTTGATTAGACATCATATTTTATTTTAGAAGTATATCAACATATATCTATTTTAACTAAGGATTTAATAAAAACTTGTAAGCGATTACATGTGTAACATGTAAATTTAAGTTTTTAAGATATAAATTTATTTTTTATATAAAAATTGAAAAAAAAATTATGCTCTTAACATATGAAGTTAAAATAGATCTACCTTTATATATATATATATATATATATATATATATATATATATATATTAAAAAGATTGAAAATGCATATATGTTACACTTATATTTGGACATGTTTTATATATATATTTTTAATTTAATTTTTAATGCATATGATGAACTATAATTAATTAACTATGTAGTGTTTCTGGTATTTTTTTATATCGTTATTAGTGATATATTCTAAAATATCATGATTTTTTTTTAAATCTAATTTTTCTATTAATTCATGTCAAAGATACACGTAGAAACTTGTTGGCGAGAAGGTAATAGAAAAAATAGTTTGACAACAACATAATTAAACTAAGAGACCATATACAAATAGCCAAAAAAATAAGAATATCCTAAGAACCAAAATACATCCGATATAGTCAACAAAATTATCCGAAGCTAGACTGTTCGGTCCATTGCTTGGTGGCGAAGGAGGACAAAACGTTTCATGAACGTGAGCTTCCTATGTTCCATCTTTCCTTCGAAATGATCCAACCTCTCATGGACCCTTTTCTAGCCGCTATGCAGTGATACCAACCCATCCATCATGTGCCATTGATTATGATAAAGGTCATTCATAAAAGCAATAAATTCGTTTTGACCCTCATGTTTTTCTCGAGCTAGCTGCTCCATAATTGTTGTAACCTATTAAATCTGTGTTTCCAAAGAGTCGAACGGAGGGGCAAGTATATTCTTCCTGGAGAATTAGCTTGTTTTTGGTCCACCTCTTTCCATAAATCCTAATTTTCTACATGGTTGACGATTCCTTCGAATCCTCGCCCTGAACCCATGTGAGTGCATCCACGTTGGTGCTGCATGGGCCTCGGGCTTACTATTGTGCATCTACAACCCGACGCCTTACACTTTGTATACCAATCTCCATGAAACTCCCAGGTTATACAAGCGTTAACAACTGCAATGTGAAAGGGGCAATGAGAATCATGGAGATAATGCCTAGTGACGATTAGACCCCCCTTCGCTAGACTTCCTAGGCTATAACAACTTTCGAGCAACCAGAAACACACCACATCTAGAGACTCGACTTACTCCACTCCCCCCTGAGCATAATATAACTCCCAATGCTAACGAAAGGAGGAGAAAACTTGAGAGCGATGACCCCATCTCCCCAATTGACCCCCAGAGTTGAGCTATGTCTGAGGAAAAAAAAAAACTAGAAGCAGGCTATCGTCGCTAATTTTAGACTCAACCTCAAATGTTAGGAATCATACTCCTACTGCTACATAACGGCTAAAAATATAGTAGAAGGATGAAATGTGAGATAAAATTTGAGATAGGCATGAAAATTTTACCAGCGGTTTGGAAATTTGAGTTACCTCAAGCGAAGTCGCCTTGGAAGCCAAAACCAACTTTTGTCTTACCCGCACAATTCCAAAAACTAACCCATTGTTTGTACAGGCCTTCACAAGCTCGGGTCCCAAATTTTTATGCATTGAACCACTGTCGTGATGGAAGCACAACCACTAGGGCCTCAAGCAACACCCTTCCTTGTTGTCTCGGTTTGGAGGGCCAGGGATGGCGAAGAGAGAGAGCCATCTCCCACCAAATTCTTGCCTCCCATTACCATGCATAATTAATAAAATCCTAGGGAAACCTAATTACGATTTATACCACTAAAACATTCGAGAAGCGTTGGTTCCTGCTTGCCACCAGAAGCATCTTTGACACACTTCATCGATGTATATGTCGTGTGGGTAAGGGAGTAAATGCCCCGCCTTGCACTTCATTCAATTTCGATATTAACTCACCAGGGATGAAATATCATGGTTTTTTTTTGGTAGTTTAGACTAATTCTAATCACCCACGGGTTTCAAATAGGTGACCTTGCAGATAGAATTCCTTAATAGTGCACCCTATCACCAACTACTCTACACCACGTGAGCGAAATATCATAGTTATTAATAACATGAATTAGAATTATTTAAATTTATTTTATTGTAACATGTATATTATTAATTTTGTATAGATAATATTGTTTATAATTTTATCAATAAAATTACAAATTCAATTTATTGTTTTTTAATTGATCATATATGTAATTATAATATTTTTTCCATATCACATTATATGAATACTTCTTGAATTAAAAAAATAAATTAAAAAATATGTATTATTTTATTATAATAACATAAATTCAAAAATACATTTTATGACTAGAATTTTATATCAAAATAAATAAATAAAAATAAATCCAAATTAATAATCTTGTATTTAAAAAAAAAAAAAAAAAAAAATTTGTCATATACCTGAATCAAAATGAAATAAAATGTAGCACATATTTTTTAAATAATATACTTGGCTTTGCTGATCCTTGCTGCATTGTTTTACAGACCGTGAATGATGTGATAATGGCCGTGGTATTTTATGGACTCCAACGCTACCTGCGGATTACTCTTGGTCGTCCCGCAACCAAACCATGCACCCTTTTATTTCTCTTCCTCATTTATGTATTTTCAATGCGGGACTACTAATCGCTGAGATTTTGAATGCAGATGAGAAAATTGATGGGGCAGTATAAAATTTGAGATTAACGGCGTTGGTGACGATGAACGTGAGAGCCAGATCCAGAGCCAGAGACAGGTCCACCGCCAAAGTAATAATTCTTTTCTGGTTGCCGTTCGAATACCATTACTTATGTCAGTCAAATGGATGTTGCTAACATATGGAAATGTGCAGGATTTTGTTGGAAAGGCAGAGGATTCAATCACATAATA
>JAXQQM020089645.1:0-35040 GCA_034641835.2 Pinus albicaulis | reverse complement strand
TGGCTAACACATAGGAGCCTATAGAGCCGTAACTGATCATGTATGACCTCAGTTTCACACAAGCTTTCATCTAGACAAGTCACATGTATTTCTACCAGGAGCTGCAAGGGGATTTTTGTGTTTCTTGGACTGTTTTGAGCTGTTGGATTCAAAAGTAATTTTTAGGCAAATGAAGATGAGTTTCAAAAATATGAAGGAGGTTTTTTCTAATAACATAACAAGGAAAAAAAACATGTTTCAATTTTCTCCCAGGTGCTACCAATATGGAGATTCTAAGTTTTTTTGGGACCTATTTTCATATTTCTGAATTTTTACTATTTTTTACATGACGTTAAAATGCAGATTCCGGACAACTGAAGTTGGTTTTCAAAACACCGAGAGAGGTTTTTCTTATAAACATTGTTATCTACAAAAACCTCCTCCATTTTTGTAACAGCTATTAGGGATCAAGATATAGGAGCTCAGGAGTGCAGCCATCGTTTTTAGGAAAAACAAAGTTATTTTTATTTGTTGATGAAGTGGCTGAAGATGAAAAGGTTGTTTCTTGAGGAGGGTAAGAAGTATTTTTAACCAAATGTTCCTTATCAGACTTCATACTATCATATCACAAATAAATGGATGTTTTCTGGGCCTAAAATCCAAATTTTGTGAAGCTAGTGGTAATTAGGTAAATTCAGCCAAGAAGTGTCGCGTGAAGCCCGCCATCGCTTTTAATTTCTGAAGATTTCTTTTTGGTTTTGAGAGACCTAAAATGATGGAAATGAAAATTTTTGAAGGATATATCTAGTTGTTTTTTATCATTAAATATCCTCTAATGGTAAAAAGCAGCAGAAGGGTACCACATATCATCCTTTTATGTGCGCTACTAAAACAAGCTAATTTTGTAGCTCAAAACAGAGTTTTTGGCCAACAAGTTGAATTTTCATGATAAATAATGAAAAGGGGGAAGAAGGTTAAGAATGTTTAAAGTTGTTCATTATCAGGGTCTCAAAGATGTTGGCAATATGATGTAATGTGTTGTCCTTGATGGCAACAAGTAACAGAGAAAGGAATTCCCTGTAAGTGCCAGAGAAATGATGAAAATGGTATGCCACAAAGCATACATGGGTTTGTTAAGGAGAAGTAGTGTATGCACGCAGAAAAGTACGTGCCAAGTCGCGTATGCCAATTTGCGCTCTAATTTTATAAATCTAGGCGACATAACCATGGTATAGGCCCATAGTATTGAGCGCTGGATTATCTATTTGATCCCGTCCAAGAACACCATCGGAAGTGGTGTGGTTTTGACTCATGGTATTGATAAATGCTAAATCTATATAAGGAGAAGAAGATCATTGTGCAAGGGTGAGCAAGTGTCTGGGTTTTAATGAATACTTCACTCTGAAGTATATCTGCATGGTGGAACTCTATTCTTAATTGATAAATCTGAATCTTGATGCACCTATGGATATGGTGAAGGCTTAGGATCTCTAGATCTACAAATGATGAATCTCTAGAATGATCTGCAAAAGAAATGATGAAGACCTGGCGCCAGTCTGATGAAAAAAAAATTGAAGAAATCTGGGTAAATTAATAGATCTGATCTGTTATGGAAAAATTATCTTTTACAGATCTATACGCTAGTTGGTATCGGTAAAAGCGCGTATATACGCGGGTTAGCCTGATGAAAAGAGCGTATGGAAGTTAGGGTTTCTGAAGCTTATTTTACTACTGTGATTTCTGCTATCTCTCTTCTATCTGTCAATAAATCTGGTCTTCTTGAAGTTCTGGGCTGTTTTGAATATGATGTATGCTACTGATATAATGATGAACAAATCTAATCAATGATTGAGAAGACATGCTGAAGAAGGAATAATTGTTTAACAGTTCGGTATTGCTGTGAAATTTTCTGAACTGAATGATCCACATCTGAATCTGAGTCTAAATAGATTCTGAAAGAAAATATGTTTAGAACTATATGCAGATTGTTGTGATGAAAAGCGCATATACACGCGAGGTAACTTCATTAAAAGCGCGTATGTCAGTGAGGGTTTGAAAAATAATATACACAGAAGAATAGGCGGGTTGGTTTGCATGAAAGCGCGTATGCATGCGGCTTCGGTGAAGAAAAGTAGCGTATGAAATCTAAATTAATGGTTGTTCAAGGTTGGAAGTGTATCTGATTATTTACTCTGATGTCGGGTTATTTCTAATATTCTGGTTATAGCGGTCTCACTGTTTTGTTGGGAAAATTATATTTGTTGATAAGTGAAGGGTTGTGTTGAAGCTGTTTGATCCTGTTTGAAAATTGATGAAACGTGGTCCATGGTGGTGCTGAGGGTCGGAGCCTTTAGTGAGGGGGTTGTAGCTCCCTTCCAGTGGTAGTTGGTAAATGAGAGCAGGGGGTAGTAGCTCCCTTCCAGGAGAGGATGGGAAACGAGAGCAGGGGGTTGTAGCTACCTTCCAGGAGAGGCTGGTAAACGAGAGAAGGTTGTAGCCTTCTGCAGGTGGGTGCCTGCATGCTGGTATGAGTCTGCGCCAGTACATGGTTGTACGATGTCTCCTTTATAATAATAAATATTGAAGACTGAGACGACGGCAGCGGTGGTTTTCTCCCGAATTGGGTTTCCACCTTAAATCCTGGTGTTCATGTGTGATGCTTACGTGTGATGATTTAATCTATTTTTACTGGACATGTTTACTACTTACTAAACATTTAATGAATGAATGATGCAATGATCTAAGAAAAGAATTATCTGCTTAATAAGAGCTCTGAAAATACGCGAGTTTCCTTAAGGTGATCCACGTATATACGCTAGTTTTGTTCTGTAAAGTAGCGTATGGGTTTTTGAGAAAGAAAAAGTAAAAAGTTTTCAGTTAGCTCAAAATACTGATTCACCCCCCCCCTCTTAGTATTTTTCCCAACAATTGGTATCAGAGCAGGTCCTTCTAAAAAAGCTTAGCCGCTAGAAGGAAGATCAAGCAAGATGAGCAATCAAGAAGGAATAGCATCTAACAGGCCTCTGCCCTTTAATGGAAAAAATTTAATCTTCTGGAATACAAGGATGAGATCCAATCTTCAGTCTCTGGGAGCAGATGTATGGGCCATTGTAGAAGGAGGTTATCAATATCCAGCCGCAGTACCAACAGATCCGACCGAAAAGAAGAATTATGAATCAAATGCAAAGGCGGTGAATGCTCTAACGGTAAGTCTAACTGAATCTGAATTTGTCAAAGTCATGCAGCTTAATACAGCAAAGGAAATATGGGACAAAATCATTCTAAGTTATAAAGGTGATGCAAAGGTAAAAAGTGCAAAACTCTAAACTCTTAGAATTGAATATGAAAATTTGAAGATACATAGTGATGAGAATATTGCCAGTTTCTTTTTACGTCTTGATGATGTTGTAAATTGTATGAGAAATCTGGGAGAAACAATAACCAAATCTACTTTGGTTGAGAAAATTTTAAGATCTCTAACGGCAAAATTTGAGTCAAAAGTTTCTGCTCTTGAAGAAAAACAAGATCTTCAAAATCTTACTGTGGTGCAACTTCATGGCATACTAACTGCTTATGAAATGAGAAGAGGAGGATCATCTGAAGTCAAAGAAGCCGTCTTTAGAGCTTCTACAAAAGGGAAACAAGTACAAGAAGCAGAAGGATCAGGATATATCTCAGAAGAAGATGAGGTTAATTTTGTAAAGAAACTTCAACTTGGGACAGGACGGTTCAGAGGTAAGCTTCCTTTCAAATGTTTTGATTGTGGAAGAGTTGGTCATTATGCTGCTAAGTGTCCTTATAAAGAAACACCTGCAAAAGGGAAGGAAGTAGCAAGAAGGAATAAGAATCGGTTTAGCACTAGAAAAAGTTACTATACTCATGAAGGCAGTGATGGGTTATCTGATAGTGAGGAAGAATGTGAACAAGATCTTATACTTCTCATGGCATTTGAAAAAGAATCTAGAGAAGAAAAGGATACTTTTTTGGATGCTCTAGAGGACAACGATTTTCTTGAAGAAAACAATCAACTCAAAATACGCTTAGAAGAAAGTAAAATTCTCTTAGAAGAAAGGAAAATAACCATAGAGACTCTGGAAAAGCAGATTGAAGAAGTGAAGAAACACAATGAGAAATTAGAATGTGAAGTGGTAAGTCTAAGAAAAGAAGTTGAGAAAGTAAATACTCTGAATCTTAAATTTGCTAAATGATCTGAAATTTTAGAAGAGATTATCAAGGTACAACGTTCTCCTCTTATAAAGACAGGTCTTGGATATATCGGAGAATCCTCTCAGGCTTCAACACCAAATTATCTAAAAGTAGCTACAGCTGGTTTACAACATTTTTCCACTCAGCAAGGGAATAAAGAGTATTTATAGGTAAAGCATGATCATCTCAATTCAAATAACACTAACAGGAATACCTTTCAAAGAAACACCAATCAATAGGTAAATTCAAGTAGAAGATTTCATGATCGCAGAAATTTCTTCTTCAATGGACAATGTTTCTCATGTCACAATTTTGGTCATAAAGCTGTTCAATGTGTTGCATATAAAACCATTATGACAAGAGAAGCAAGAAAGAAAAGGATTGATATTGAAACAAAAGGGAATACCTATAACAATTTTTCTCCTCTTCTAAATGAAGTTGAATGTGCTTATTGCAATAACTTTGGCCATGAAGAATCTGAATGCAGGAGAAAAGTTCAGCCAAAAGAGCATTTTCCTTCAAGCTCCAAAGTATGGAAAAAGAAGGAATTACAAGTTGAAAATTGTGGCATAGCGTTATTTGCAGAAGGTGAAGAAAATCAATGGTACATTGATAGTGGATGCTCAAGACACATGACAGGTGACAAAAACAAACTTCTTGCATATAGTGCTCTAGAAAAGGAAAAGAAGGTTACATTTGGAAATGATACTCCTGCGGTAATTAAGGGAAAAGGGTCTGTGTTTCTAAAGGAGAAGGTGAAAGCTAATGATGTCATGTATGTGGATGGACTAAGGCATAACCTGTTAAGTGTAAGTCAAATGTGTGATCAAGGAACTGAAGTTGTCTTTAGTTCAAAAGAATGTGTGGTATGTGATCTTGATACAGGTAAAACAATTATCAAAGGAAAAAGAACTCCAACCAACCTGTATGTATTGAAGAACTGCAAAGAAAAATGTGACTTGAGTAAAGCTTTAGAAAACTAGCTATGGCATAGAAGGTTGGGACATCTGAGCTTCTGTCAGATCAACAAATCAAGCAGACTTAAAGTTGTCCGTGATCTTCCCAATATTACTCTACTCGAAAATATCATATGCAAGTCTTGCCAATTTGGTAAAAAAACCAGAGTACAATTTAATGCCAAGGAAGGATCATCAAGAAAGCCTCTTGAACTTATTCATACTGACATATGTGGACCTATGAGGAAAAATTCACCACGTGGTGAACAATACTATATCTTGTTTATTGATGATTTTTCTAGAATGTGTTGGATTGGGTTTCTTAAACACAAAGATGAAGCATTTGAGAAATTTCAGAGCTTTAAAGCTCTGCTTGAAAATGAATTAGATCTAAAAATCAAGTGTCTTAGATCTGATCGAGGAGGAGAATATACTTCAGATGAATTCCTTGAATTTTGTGAACAACATGGCATAAAAAGACAGTTTACTGTAGCCGGCACTCCACAACAAAATGGCGTAGCAGAAAGAATGAATAGAACAGTTCAACAAATGGCTAGAGCTATGCTTGATGATTCCGGAACACCTGACACATTTTGGGGAGAAGCAGCACATACAACGGTAAATATTCTTAACAAGGCACATGTTCGTGTAAATAGTGACAAAACTCCATATGAACTCTGGTATGGTAATCCTCCCACTGTGAAGCATTTTAAAGTTTTTGGAAGCAAATGCTTTATCAAAAATAATGATGAAAAACTTGGCAAGTTTGAACCCAGAGCAGATGAAGGAATACTTCTTGGTTACTCCTCTAGGATTAGAGCATATAAATGTTACAATAAAAGACTTCAGAAGATTGTTGAATGTATTGATGTTGTTATTGATGAGTCTCCTGCAGCTCCAAAAGAAGAAAAACAAACAACAGATGAAGACGATGATGACATATATCCTTCTACATCAAATAGAAATGATATAGAAAGTGAACCCAATGAAGAACCCGAAGATGATTTATCTGAAAAAGCTCCATCCAGATATGTTCAAAAGAATCATCCAGAATCTCAAATTTTGGGAGAAAAGGGATCAAGTGTACAAACAAGAAGGACTCTTGTGGGATCTTCTAGATATCTGGCATTTCTATCCACTATTGAACCACACAATTTCAATCAACCTAGCAAAGATGAATGTTGGATTAAAGCCATGAATGAAGAACTTGATAAAATTGAAAAGAATCACACTTGGGAATTAGTACCAAGACCTCATGACAAAAATTTCATTGGAACTAAATGGATATTCAAAAACAAGTTAAATGAGAATGGGGAGGTTATAAGAAATAAAGCTAGACTTGTTTGCAAGGGGTATGCTCAACAAGAAGGTATAGACTTTGAAGAAACTTTTTCTCCTGTAGCTAGACTTGAATCCATAAGAATGTTTCTTGCTTTTTCAAGCTTCCAACAAATCAAAGTTTATCAAATGGATGTTAAATCTGCTTTTCTCAATGGTGATCTAGAAGAAGAAGTGTATATAGAACAACCAGAAGGATTCATTTTGGGAAATGATGAAAAACTTGTTTGTAGACTTAAAAAAGGCTCTATATGGTCTCAAACAAGCTCCAAGGGCATGGTATTATCGTCTTGACAAATATCTTCATCAACAAGGATTTTCAAAGGGGTCTGCTGATAGCAATTTATACACAAAAACTGAAAGTGATAAACTATTGATTGTGGTTGTATATGTTGATGATATCATTTTTGGAAGTAATGAAGAATCTATGAGTCAGAAATTTGCTTCTGCTATGCAGCAAGAATTTGAAATGTCTTTACTTGGGGAACTAACATTCTTTCTTGGCTTGCAAGTGCATCAAACTACAGATGGCATATTCTTGTCACAAGAAAAATACCTTAAGAAAATTCTGAAGAAGTATGGCATGGAAGAGTGCAAACCTGTAAGTACACCAATGATAACCGGATGTAATCTCAGTTCTCATGATGATTCTCCCACGGTGAATCAACCAGAATACAGATCTATGATAGGAATTCTACTTTATCTCACTGGGACTAGACTAGACATTATGCATGCAGTTGGGATTGTTGGACGATTCCAAGCTAATCCAAAAGAGTCTCACCTTCAGGCTGTCAAAAGAATATTCAAATATCTACAAGGAACTCAAGACTTTGGACTATGGTATCCAAAGAATGCTGATCTCACACTTCATGCTTACACTGATGCAGATTGGGCTGGAAATATTGATGATCGGAAAAGCACTAGTGGTGGCGCATTCTATATGGGGCCCCGGTTGGTATCTTGGTTCAGCAAGAAGCAAAACTCTATTGCCTTATCTACAGCAGAAGCAGAATATGTGGCTGCCGCATCATGTTGCACTCAACTTCTTTGGATGATGCAAACCTTACAAGACTTTCAAATCAAGTGTTCACCTCCTATCTCCATTATGTGTGATAATACAAGTGCCATCAGTATCTCAAAGAATCCTGTTATGCATTCCAAGACCAAGCACATTCCCATCAAGTATCGCTTCCTACGTGAACAAGTGCTTGAAAAAAAGGTGAAGTTGGAGTATGTTCCCTCCAAAGAACAAGTTGCTGATATATTTACCAAACCTCTGCCCAAGGAAGCGTTCGAATATATCAGACAGAAGCTGGGAGTGGTCTCTTCCCTACAGAAGATCAGATCTACTTAAATGCAGAAGATTAAATTGGATACGCAGGTTTCCTGAAAGACAGTCGCGTATATACGCGAGTTTATACATAGAAAACTGTGTATGGGTGGTTGCTGACAAATTTTTCTGGGTCAACATTCTTCAGTACAGCTATGGTGCTGTTGGGTATCTTTGATGATGTTTCAGCTCTCATATTTCTATTTCATTCTCTGATATTTGATGAAGATGCCTTGATTATTAGTTGTTGAAAGTGTTCAGAATGCACAAGCTAAGGGGGAGATGAAGGAGTGAAATGGCTCATGAAAAGGTGTACAGGTTTAGGGGGAGCATTAGCCTTGCCGAGAATTATGCATTTTTGGCATTATGATGGTTCTGAAATATGATCTCTCTCTTGAGGTATTTTTGGTATTTGTTACGAAAGGTCATTGTTGTAATTTGATGAAAAGGTCATGTTGAGACCTATGATGTAAAATTGTAATATTCAGTCATGTAAGAACTTGTTCAAATTTGTAAACCCACTTGGTTGGGTAGCTGAGTCAACATATGTAAATCCACTTGGTTGGATCATTGATGTAAGTATGAGTCCTTGATGATAGGAAAGGTCATAGAGTCATGTACTTCATTGAAAAATATGTTTGAAGATTAAGCATGAACTCAGGGGGAGCATGGTAACTTTAGAGCTCTTCCTTCTTCATGAGGAGAAAAATATTGTTTTGGTTTTGACCCACCCTTTGCCCTTGATGTCAAAGGGGGAGAGTAGCATGGTGTTTGAATAGGGGGAGCGTATCATGGTGTTTTAATAATGGTTATAATTAATGTACCTATCTGTTGTGGTGATCAAACACCATCATGGTTGCCATCAAGTCCAAAGGGGGAGATTGTTGGCAATATGATGCAATGTGTTGTCCTTGATGATACTTGGTACCGTAGAAAGGAATTTCTGTCTGCTCCTCTAAGTGCCGCAGCAATTTCCAACCTGATGAAAATGGTATGCCACAAAGCATACATGGGTTTGTTAAGGAGAAGTAGTGTATGCACGCAGAAAAGTACGTGCCAAGTCGCGTATGCCAATTTGCGCTCTAATTTTATAAATCTAGGCGACATAACCATGGTATAGGCCCATAGTATTGAGCGCTGGATTATCTATTTGATCCCGTCCAAGAACACCATCGGAAGTGGTGTGGTTTTGACTCATGGTATTGATAAATGCTAAATCTATATAAGGAGAAGAAGATCATTGTGCAAGGGTGAGCAAGTGTCTGGGTTTTAATGAATACTTCACTCTGAAGTATATCTGCATGGTGGAACTCTATTCTTAATTGATAAATCTGAATCTTGATGCACCTATGGATATGGTGAAGGCTTAGGATCTCTAGATCTACAAATGATGAATCTCTAGAATGATCTGCAAAAGAAATGATGAAGACCTGGCGCCAGTCTGATGAAAAAAAAATTGAAGAAATCTGGGTAAATTAATAGATCTGATCTGTTATGGAAAAATTATCTTTTACAGATCTATACGCTAGTTGGTATCGGTAAAAGCGCGTATATACGCGGGTTAGCCTGATGAAAAGAGCGTATGGAAGTTAGGGTTTCTGAAGCTTATTTTACTACTGTGATTTCTGCTATCTCTCTTCTATCTGTCAATAAATCTGGTCTTCTTGAAGTTCTGGGCTGTTTTGAATATGATGTATGCTACTGATATAATGATGAACAAATCTAATCAATGATTGAGAAGACATGCTGAAGAAGGAATAATTGTTTAACAGTTCGGTATTGCTGTGAAATTTTCTGAACTGAATGATCCACATCTGAATCTGAGTCTAAATAGATTCTGAAAGAAAATATGTTTAGAACTATATGCAGATTGTTGTGATGAAAAGCGCATATACACGCGAGGTAACTTCATTAAAAGCGCGTATGTCAGTGAGGGTTTGAAAAATAATATACACAGAAGAATAGGCGGGTTGGTTTGCATGAAAGCGCGTATGCATGCGGCTTCGGTGAAGAAAAGTAGCGTATGAAATCTAAATTAATGGTTGTTCAAGGTTGGAAGTGTATCTGATTATTTACTCTGATGTCGGGTTATTTCTAATATTCTGGTTATAGCGGTCTCACTGTTTTGTTGGGAAAATTATATTTGTTGATAAGTGAAGGGTTGTGTTGAAGCTGTTTGATCCTGTTTGAAAATTGATGAAACGTGGTCCATGGTGGTGCTGAGGGTCGGAGCCTTTAGTGAGGGGGTTGTAGCTCCCTTCCAGTGGTAGTTGGTAAATGAGAGCAGGGGGTAGTAGCTCCCTTCCAGGAGAGGATGGGAAACGAGAGCAGGGGGTTGTAGCTCTCCCTTCCGTGAGAAGGGCCGAACAGAGAAGGTTGTAGCCCTCTCGGCAGGGTGCCGCGCGGCCGGGTATGAGTCCGCGCCTAGTACATGGTTGTACGATGTTTTCTTTATAATAATAAATATTGAAGACTGAGACGACAGTAGCAGTGGTTTTCTCCCGAATTTGGTTTCCACCTTAAATCCTGGTGTTCATTTGTGATACTTATGTATGATGATTTATTCTATTTTTACTGCACATGTTTACTGCTTACTAAATATTTAATTAATGAATGATGTAATGATCTAAGAAAATAATTATCTACTTAATAAGAGAATACACAAGTTTCCTTAAGGATATCCACGTATATACGCTGGTTTTGTTCTGTAAAGTAGCGTATGGGTTTTTGAGAAAGAAAAAGTAAAAAAATTTCAGTCAGCTCAAAATACTGATTCACCCCCCCCCCCCCCCTCTCAGTATTTTTCCCAACAAAAGAGTATTAGGGTGTCAAAGAGTATCAAGGTAACAAAGAGTATCAGATTTTCCAAGTGGAGATTTTCAGTTAAAGAAATAGTTTGAAAGATACTAGTTTACATGTGCCAGGTCATCAAACTAACTTCTCCTAAATGATGGGCAAAGTTATTTCATGAAGGCAATCATGGTATTAATATTTTGTTAATGATCAACATGATAAAAATATTGGATTCCTTTCAAGGAAGATTTGGATAAATTTTGTTGAATGTAATAATTAGGAGTTTAAGTCCTAGTAGGACTCTAACTCTTAATTCGAAAAGGTGTCAGTCCTAGTTTTATGAATTTAGTTAGCAGTTAGATTTGGTGTCAGTTGTAAAGTCTAATGGTCTATCCACTTGGCAGACTTGATGTAAAGGCTAGATGCCTATAAGTAGTGAAGATTTCGATTTAACAAGGGTTTGAAAATGTTATAGAAAATGACTACTTTTGTAAATGTTGTGAAGGAACTAATATATACAGAAGCAGTTTAACTTTTCTGAATCTGAGATTCTTAGTGTACTTCAATGTGTTTTATCTTTTATCTTTGATTGTTTTACTTCCATAGTCTTGGCTGCTTGCCATCTTAATTCATGAGGAAATTATGTTTCAACTTTTGTAGCAAAACTATGGTGAATTGAGTTCTTGGGTCCTATCTTTAGATGTTTTCCTTCAATGTTTTAATACTTATTACTCAGAATTCATGGTTATTCATGCTCTGACTTCCTTTAATTATTAAGCTTTGATGAAACACTTTTAATACCTTCCTTTTGAATACCTTGATGTATCATTACTCAGAATTCATCTACCACATGCTCTGACTTCCTTTGAACCTCAAGTTATTGAGACTTTTCTGACTGTGTCACTCTTTCATTGAAGTATATACAAGCCTCAGTTTTATAAGAAGAGTTATTTGTTATCTTTATCTCTGTCACTGACTCCATAGCCCAATGGTAGCAAGTCTCTATCTTTCAACCTATAAACATACAAAATCATAAACCATAGAGTTAGCCATCTATCTACATCTTTAATCAATATCATTAATCCTTGAGAGAGCCCTCTCAGGCTGAGGAGGCTAAGCCTCAGCTAAAAGTTGGTTTGAAATAGTTACATGGAGATTGACTTGATGAGCAGCCTATCAAGGTCCTATTTTGGTGATAACATTTTGGTGCGTCTGCCGGGAGCCTGAAGATATACATCTCCCGAAAATCAAGAATCTGAACTTCTAAAGGTAGTAGGAGCTTAGAAATCTGTTCGAGGCTGCAAAACTACCCTGGCGACTCCACACATCGAATAATCAAATTGGAAGGTGACTCCACTATTTGAAGATCAGTAGCCTGATGAAGTTTCAATATGACTTCCATTGCAAGAATAAATGCCAGGTATGCTCCTATGAATCGGTCTCATATCCCTGGTTTTCCAAATCCTATGCCAAAGGTTGATTGGTTAGATGATCTTCCAATATTCAAAGATGAAAAGAAAGACAATGTTGCTCTTCATTTGGTTAGGTTCCATATGCATGTACTCAGTCTTAAGGTTCAGTTTCCTAAAGATTGTCTCATGAAGATTTTTATGACCACTTTAGAAGGAAAAGCATGGTCTTGGTATAAAGGTTTAGCAAATGGTTCATTTTATTCTCTTACTAATTTTCATGATGAATTCTATGAGATGTATAAAGAGTGTCATCCCTCCTTATTGCTGACCAAAGATTGTTGTAAAAATTCTGTGAGTTTTATTCAATATTTAGAGGATTGTTATGATGATGATGAATTTATGGATGAAGAAATTTTAGAGGCTCTTCATAACAATACATTTCAAGACCTAGAAGAAAGGATAACATCCCATGACATGCAACATGGAAATCAGCAGGATTTTACTTATGACAACCTTGTTACATCCTATGAGATTGATGTAGAGATGCAGCATACTTGCAAGTCTTTTGATCATAAAGAAGATGAAAATCATTGCAAACAACAAGGAGAAATACTGGAAGATTGTTTTTATAACCCTTAGGCAGAGAAAAAGATTGATTATTTATGTCATACTTTGCAGCATCCTACTTCAAAGAATGATCGTAATAATGAGGAAAATTACATTGTCTGTGGGAATCATTCATAAAAGCAATTGGATATCTTATCAAATAAATTTTGTGTGGCTAAAAATCAGTTGTTAGAAGTTACAGGATGTTATGAGGATCATCAAGCTGATCATGTTTTCTGGGATCCTATAGCTAAATACATGGAAGAATTTTTCTCCCCAATGTTTCAGTTTCGTTTTTACTATGAAGATTAGATACATTTTTAGTGGCATTGGTCATCACAATATCATAGTTGCTTTGAGTTCCAATGCAGTCAAAAAACTCAAATATCAGATAAAATAAATGACTGGCTACATTGGAAATTTCATATTGATTGAGTTGAATGAAGTTTGCAGTTGATAGGGTAGGTAGGTAGGAATGTGAAAATAAGCTCAAGGTTGATTAAGCATTTTTAGTAGGTACAGTTTGAAGCAAATTGGGCAGAATTTCAGAGTTTTATTTTAAAGGAATGGATTGTAGCACTGGAGCTACTAGTTCTTAGTATACCACAGGGGGCATACTATCCCTACTGGAGCCACTGTTATCATACCCTAAATTTTCAAAATCTCATACTTGAAAATCAGTCAAAATTCTCTTTTTAATTGGATAGGTTGCAAGATATCATAAAATGATAAATTTTATGGTGTATTTAAGTTTTTAAAACTTTGAATAAGGTGTTAGAAATGATTACAAGTCACATCGAAGGAGTGTGTTCTAAATATATACCTTGAAGTGACCACAAGTCCTAAATCTAGCCATCTATTAAAAAATTGTCTGATACCATAGCAGATTCAGTACAAAATTAACCAAATTCACTGCAGAAACACCTAGTAGTTTCATAGAAAAATTAACACTTGTCAATTTAAACGTGCTACAAAAAGTGTGCTAGTCTATAACAATTTTCTCCATAATGATGAGTGGTTAAACTTTGAGATTTTCAAGGTCATGCTTCTAAAAAGACTTCTTTACTTCCAAGGTCCATTTTATCCCTTGCTCCTTCTTTAACAATCCCATCTCATTTATTGTTTTTCACTCCCTCATTTTGTCACCTTTCTCTCCACATTCGAATATCATTCCTTAAACAAGTTACCCAAGCTCCTCTCTGTCATTTACTTTTAAACCTTTGCATGTATCATTCAGCTGTCACCTTTGAAAATTTAACTTTGTGACAAACAGCTTGTTGTCCAAAAACGCTTTTTACAACTGTCATATTTTTAAGAGGGCAGTTTGGTTCATAAAGGGAAATTCCCATGAAGAGGAAAGCATAAAAGGAAGGCTATGTATTTGGATAGGAGACTATAGAGCTATAACTGATCATCGACGACCTCAGCTTCACACAAGCTTTCATCCAGGTAGGTCACATGTATTTCTACCAGGAGCTGCAAGGGGATTTTTTGTGTTTCTTGGATTGTTTTGAGTTGTTGGTTTCAAAAGGAATTTTCAGGAAAATGAAGATACGTTTCAAAAATATGAAGGAGGTTTTTTATAATAACATAACAAGGAAAAAAAGCCTCTTTCAATTTTCTCCCAGGTGCTACCAATCTGGAGATTTGAAGTTTTCTTTGGGACCTAATTTCAGATTTCTGAATTTTTCCTATTTTATACATGATGTTAAAATGCCGATTCTGGAAAACAGAAGCTGGTTTTCAAAAAACAGAGAGAGGTTTTTCTTATAAACATTGTTAGCTACAAAAACCTCCTCCATTTTTGTAACAGCTATCAGGGATCAAGAGATAGGAGCTCAAGAGTGCAACCATCATTTTCAGGAAAAACAAAGTTATTTTTATTTGTTGATGAAGTGGCTAAAGATGAAAAGGTTGTTTCTTGAGGAGGGTAAGAGGTATTTTTAACCAAATTTTCCTTATCAGACTTCATACTATCATCTCACACAGCAATGGATCTTTTATGGGCCTAAAATCCAAATTTTGTGAAGCTGGTGGGCAAGTAGGCAATTCCGCAGCAAGTGTCAAGCTTGAAGCCTAGTTTTTGCTGCGGATTTCTAAAGATTTATTTTTGGTTTTGAGAGACATAAAACTGATGGAAATGAAAAGTTTTGAAGGATATATCTAGTTTTTTTTATCATTAAATATCCTTTAATGGTAAAGAGCAGCAGAAGGGTACCACATATCATCCTTTTATATGTGCTACTAAAACAAGCTAATTTCGTAGCTCAAAACAGAGTTTTTGGACAGCAAGTTAAATTTTCATGATAAATAATGAAAAGGGGGAGGAAGGTTAGGCATGTTTTAAGCTGTTCATTATCAGGGTGTCAAAGAGTATCAGGGTGTAAAAAAGTATTAGGGTGACAAAGAGTAACAAATTTTCCAAATGGAGATTTTCAGTTAAAGAAATAGTTTGAAAGATAGTAGTTTACATGTGCCAGGTCATCAAACTAACTTCTCCTAAATGATGGGAAAAATTATTTCACAAAGGCAGTCATGGTATTAATATTTTCTTAATGATTAGCATGATAAAAAGATTGGATTCCTTTCGAGGAAGATTTGGATAAATTTTGTTGAATGTAATAATTAGGAGTTTAAGTCCTAGTAGGACTCTAACTCTTAATTCAAAAAGGTGTCAGTCCTAGTTTTATGAATTTAGTTAGTAGTTAGATTTGGTGTCAGTTGTAAATTCTAATCATCTAGCCACTTGGAAGACTTGATGTAAAGGCTAGATTCCTATAAGTAGTGAAGATTTCAATGTAACAAGGGTTGGAAAATGTTATAGAAAATGACTACTTTTGTAAATGTTGTGAAGGAACTGATATATACAAAAGTAGTTTAACTTTTCTGAATCTGAGATTCTTAGTGTACTTCAGTGATTTTTATCTTTTATCTTTGATTGTTTGACTTCCATAGTCTTAACGCTTATTACTCAGAATTCATGGAGGAACATGCTCTGACTTCCTTTAAGTGTTAAACTATGGTGAATTGAGTTCTTGGGTCCTATATTTGGATGTTTTCCTTCAATGTTTTAATACTTATTACTCAGAATTCATGGTTATTCATGCTCTGACTTCCTTTAAGTATTAAGCTTTGATGAAACACTTTTAATACCTTCCTTTTGAATACCTTGATGTATCATTACTCAGAATTCATGTACCACATGCTTTGACTTCCTTTGAACCTCAAGTTATTGAGACTTTTCTGACTGTGTCACTCTTTCATTGAAGTATATACAAGCCTCAGTTTTATAAGAAGAGTTATTTGTTATCTTTATCTCTGTCACTGACTCCATAGCCCAATGGTAGCAAGTCTCTATCTTTCAACCTATAAACATACAAAATCATAAACCATAGAGTTAGCCATCTATCTACATCTTTAATCAATATCATTAATCCTTGAGAGAGACCTCTCAAGCTGAGGAGGCTAAGCCTCAGCTAAAATATTGGTTTGAAATAGTTACACTGAGATTGACTTGATGAGCAGCCTATCACGGTCCTATTTTGGTGATAACAGTGAGATTCCACCAATATGCGATGATATGGAATGACCAATGTGATGGAATAATTGTGCAACGAGGTAAAACACATCAACATGATGGCATATCATGTGACTAGTAGATGAGAAGGCATATTGTTTGATGAGCCGATTTAATGGTAGAAACTTCCTAACGTGATGGAACAACCATGTGATACAATTAGCGACAAGGTAGAAAACACATTCGGTTAAAGGTGTGGTACACATGATGCATCACCTTGATCAAACAAGGAGAGTGTGAAACGTTTGACACATTGGCAAGTGAAGGTGAAACAATAACATTAAGGTGAAGGGGCACTCCACCCACTGACATGTCAAATAGAGTGGGCATGTGCATTATATAGATTGTGGATGAGTAACTAGAGGAAATTCATATGATAAAGTCTATGGTTGGGATGAACCGAGTGAGTGGTGAACTAATGACGGAGTTAGGTAGAGACGAGTGTGGCATATGTCTGGTGTTGGCCACATCCTGGCTAGTGAGGCAAGGGCATGTAGGCTTAGCTTCTTTGGGATAAAAATCTATCAATGTCGAAGTGTTGCACACAAAGAAGCACATGCTAAATTTTTTGGGACAAAATTCGAGGTTGAAATTTGGGGATTGGTGAGCATTCTGAGCCAATTTAATTATCAATATGGCAAGCAAGACGTGGTCAGTAGTGTGAAGATGTTATATGGAAGCTTTTTGTAGCAAAATTTGTTGGTGGACCATGTTTCTGGAGAATTGAAGCCAAAGGAAGGTGTTGTAACTATAAGGGATTCCCATTCATTAGGTGCATATTATTTTAACTTCATATATTTATTTTCCTTACCTACTTATGCAATAATGAGTAGTGAATTGCAGTAAGAAATGGCCCCAAGTAGTTTTGATTTCTCTGTTGATATGAAAGCCCCAAAGAAAACTAGTTGGATTGGAAGGATATTAAATAAATCACAGTCTGAACCCTTGTATGATACGGGGGTGGTAGTCCAAGAATTTACCCCCAAGCCTAATTGGCAGCTTCCTCAAATATCTCCCAGTAATATCTATGACCTTCCAATGTTTAAGTTTCGTGCAGCCAATCTTATTATATATGCCTCTGTAAATGTACCTATCAATATTACCCATCCTATGTATCTGATACCTCTCATAAAACCAAAAGATGTCCAATGGGAACTAGAACATGGTTATAAGTATGTGCATCTTGGACTAATACAATTTGGTTTTAATCCTCTTGTCAGACCCAATTTGAATGTGTCTTTATTAGCCTATGTAATTGACTCATGCCATAATTAATTCATTGATGCTCTACTAGGTGGTTTAGAGGCCCCTTTGCACAATGGTCTAGTTTGGTCATCTATCATCCCATAGTACCAAGTCTCATTAACCGACCCCCATATTAATGAACTGATTCAAGCCTACATCCATTTTTCTGGCTTTGATATATCTCGAGAGTCTAATATTTCCTAATTACATTCCATTGTTTGGTTAATATTTGTCTCCACAACTCTCCCATCTCTCAATCCTCAACTTACTCAGAGAGCAACAACAAAATGAGTGGTGGTTGGACCTGGTAATGTCACTCCTATAACAACAGGTTTTTCCCAATTAAAAATTCCTGATGATTGGAATGCAGAATAACATCCATTGTCTCAAGGGTATTTTCTGACTCCATAACCTAAAAGATTATATATTTCTTAGTCAAGTAGAGGACCAGTCATTAAACTAAGGAATGACATTGCAATATCCAAAATCCCTTTTAGAATTCACTCTCTCAGAAACCATGATACTTTAAACCTCAGTAGGCATCTAGAAAAACACAAGTACAGATCCTCCTCTCAATGAAAATTTTTTATTTCTTCTAGAAGTCCAAGTTTTGATAAAAAAAAATCAAGTCTTTCACAGACCTTAGTCTATCTTGAAAGAGGAACAATTAGGCCAACATGCAGAATGTCAAGAATTTCTACATATTTCCCCTCCGAGAGATATTAAGTTCATGAGATACACACTACCTAGAAAAAATGCAGGGGATGATCTAGAAAATCATCTACTCCGAGAAAGGAGACTTGCTCCTGGAAATTTTGTACAAAAATTTAAATATGGAAATGTTGTAGCTGATGTGGATTTCCTACAATATAATAAATTTTTGGATGTGAAGCCCCAAGACATTATAAGGCTTCATAACTATAAAAATTATTAGCTAACATGTGTAGCACAGAATCTAGATGACCTATCACAAGA
The DNA here is from genome assembly GCA_034641835.2 of Pinus albicaulis. NCBI lineage: Eukaryota > Viridiplantae > Streptophyta > Pinopsida > Pinales > Pinaceae > Pinus > Pinus albicaulis. The sequence continues at coordinate 16,623 of JAXQQM020089645.1, read as the reverse complement.
AGTTCTTAAAGTACAGACCCATGTGTCAGGAATCCATTCTAGTTTAGATGATTTGAGTAAAAAATCTTCTGAGCATTTTAATAAGTTAAAATATGTAAATATGAAGCTAGAGAAAATTATGGAATTAGTAGAAGACTTAAAGTTGAGTTTGGAAAAATAAAATCCTGATTTAGAAGAAGCACTTACTGCAACAGAAGTTTATAGCCAGACATTCCAACTAGAAGAAAGGATCCCTGAGGAGAAAAATACTCCACTACTACTCAAACATTTCTTTGTACATAATCTCAAAAAATTTCAATTTGAAATTTTTATTTCATTTTCTAGAGAAAATTTGCATTTATTTCAATCACAGATCCTAGTCTTTGATCTTCCACCATAGAACAAAGCATAAATAAAAATGGTAAAAGAAGAAGGAGAAGGATTTTTAGGTCCCTATATTACTAGTACAGTCCCTTATTGTTGTTAGTGTAACCCCCTTATCGTTATTATTGTACCCTTGTAACCCCCATTTTGTTATTATTGTGCCCTTAAATTATTATTGTTAGGTCAGCTAGGATTACATTGTGGCCCACTAGGATTACATTATGGCCCCATGGACTCCTATATATAGAAAGGAGGTTTTGTAAATTGTATCATCCAAGAATTGTTCATTATGTAATGTATTGGAGGTTTCCCCCTCGAAGTGGCTTATTTCTAAGGCGTTGATATCTCTTTTCTTCTATTTTTGGAGCTGGTTACACAACATTTGGTATCAGAGCTTTGGATTCTAGGTTTTCGCTGCTCCAAACAGGTCATCGTGGCATTTTCTCTATAACTTTTGTTCTACGAAGTTTTAGAAGCTCAAATTTTTAGGGTGCGAAACTGAAATCCTGAGGAAGATTGTCTAAAAATTTCAGAGCTTGGTTCGCAATATTTTCAGAGATATGATCTGTGGAAGTTAGGTCTTTTTTCAGGCTCCTAAACAGGTCATCGTGGAATTTGCGCTATAAATTTTTTTCTACGAAGGTTCAGAATCTGAAATTCGTATGGTACGAAGCTGAAATCCTGAGGAAATTCATCAAAAAATTTCAGATCTTTTTTCGCAATATTTTTGGAGATATGATCTGTGGAAGGTAGTGCTTTTTCAGGCTCCTGAATTTCATCTCAAAGAGGTGATCGTGGGAGAAGTTCAATAACTCTCTCTTGGCATCTGGACAAGTGTCGGATGGATGTGATGCAAGTAAACGATGAAGTTTAAAGGGCCATCAATTTCGTAGACGAAGGAAATAGTGACACGGGAAAGACGTACAAGTTCTGCCTTCCTTACCGAACCAACCATAATTAGGGTTACTTGGGAGACCCGACATAACTTGCCTTTAGAATCCAAATCAAGTCGACCTCGCTGTGATTCAAAAATGCAAAGGTTTTTCTACGGATACCAAAAGCACAGAATTTAAGTGCTTCAAACACAGAGATAATCAAGAAGAAATATCGGCACCTCAAAAGCCCTTGAAGAACGTATTTTTTTCCAATTGTATTAAGTTCATGGAAGAATCACTGAATTGATTCCAAGGGCATATTGTAGAATAGATATCAGTATTGGGTTCTAAAAAAATGCCCCGTAAAAATAATTCAACACCCATTAAGCCTTCATAAGGCTCTACTATGACTCATGAAGATGAAGAATTGCAACATGATCTATCAAAACTACAAGAGCAAGTGCAACAAATTTCACTCTCGCAAAGAGAAACAAAAAATGAAATGGAAGTTTTGAAGAAAGGCGTGGAAGTGAAGATGGACGGTTTGAAGAAAGGCATGGAAGCTAAGATGGATGGCGTGGAAGTGAAGATGGACGGTTTGAAGAAATGCATGGAAGCTAAGATGGATGGCGTGGAAGCTAAGATGGATGGCATGGAAGCTGGCATGGAAGCTAAGATGGATGATCTAAAATCAAACATCGAAGATTTGACAAAGTTGATACAAGAAATGTTTCCCAATGGTGAAAAGATAGTAGAAGAACCTCATGATGAGAAAAAATAAATGTTAATCGTGATTTCATAAACTCTAATGTTGGCGGGAAGAACCACCATATTCCAAAAATGGATATGAGGAAGTTTGATGGAAAGGATCCTGTAACATGGATACTACAAATGGAGCAATATTTTTATCTCCATAACGTGCAAAACACACAAAAGGTACGCATTGCAACTTTACATTTAGAACAAAATACATTTGTATGGTATCGATGGCTTTGCTCCCGTAAAAAAATTGTCACTTGGTCAATTTTTACGGAGGAAATGATAGCACATTATGAGGATATAAAGAGCAACACCTTCTTTAGCCAATTGATAAATCTCAAACAAAATGGTTTAGTGGGGCAGCACATTGAGGACTTCCAAAAATTGAATATAAGGGTAACTGATATTCCAGAGGAACACAGGATCGATCACTTCATAGGCACTTTAAAGGATAACATCCAACATGAAGTTCGTGTTTTGGAACCGGATTCATTGGAGAAGGCATTCAGGTTGGCAAGAAAAGTTGAATGTAAAATAATGGCGACAAGGAAGCCTACCACTCAATTCTATAAAGAAGGAAGCGTTGCTACGTCTAGATTTCCACAACCTACAAGGTTGACACCACAACAATTGGAAGAAAAAGAGCAAAAGGGCTTTGCTACAGTTGTGATAGCAAATACACTAAAGGTCATAAGTGTGCTGAGAAGAAATTATTTTACATAGATTGTGAAGAGGAAGAAGAAAATGAACAAGAAAAGGATATACACCAGGAACCAGCCCTAGAAGAGGAAGAAATGAATCCGACCATATCGTGTAATGCACTGGCAGGAATTACCACTCCTCAAACTCTCAAGATAGAAGGACATATCAAGAAGAAAAGGGTAATAATGTTGATTGATTCAGGTAGCACCCATAATTTTATTCATTGTAAGGTAGCCAAGGAATTAAATTGTTTCCTATACCCAGCACCAGAATGTCAAGTGATGGTTGCAAATGGAGGAACTATAAATCGCTCTGGAAAATGCCATAATATCAAGCTAACCATGGGGGAATATGTATTGACTAGTCCAATGCTTTCCATTCCTATGGGAGGTGCTGATGTTGTACTAGGAGTACAATGGTTACAATCTTTGGGACGGTAGCTTTTAATTTTCAAGAACTTTTCTTGAAATTTTTTTCAGAAGGAAAGGAAGTCGAATTACGGGGTATTGAAGGGAAGCCGTGAAGGATAATAAGCTCTAATGTCATGACAAAGCTTCTAAAGAAAGAACAACGAGGCGTAATTGCACAATTATGCTCACTAGAAGTTCCAACATCAAAATCATCTATTTCTGCAGATCTCCAACAAGTCTTGGACAATCATTCCAAGGTGTTTGAAACTCCCAAAGGACTCCAACCTATTCGTGATCATGATCATGCTATTCATTTGATTCCAGGAAGTGTTCCTCCAAACATCAGGCCTTATAGATATCCTTACTTCCAAAAGAGAAAAATTGAATGTATGATTGCAGAAATGTTAGAGGCGGGTATAATTCAACCTAGTCAAAGTTCTTTCTCTGCTCCTGTAGTATTGGTACACAAGAAGGATGGATTATGGCACATGTGTCCAGATTATAGGGAGCTCAATAAGCTCACCATTAAAGATAAATTTCCCATTCCTGTGATTGATGAATTATTGGATGAATTACATGGAGCAATTTATTTTACCAAGTTGGATCTTCGTTCAGGATATCATCAAATTAGAATGAAGACCGAAGATATTCCAAAAACAACATTTCTAACTCATGAAGGTCATTATGAATTTTTGGTCATGCCTTTTGGCCTTACCAATGCACCTTCTACATTTCAAGGGTTGATGAATTCCATTTTCAAACCCTTCCTTAGAAAATTTGTGCTAGTATTTCTTGATGATATACTAATCTACAGCAGGTCTTGGAAGGATCATGTTGAACATGTTGACAGGGTGCTCAAACTATTGCAGGAGAAACAATTATATGCAAAAAAATCCAAATGTTTTTTTGGAGTACAAGAGGTGGAATATCTGGGTCATATTGTATCTCACGAGGGTGTTAAAGTAGACCCTAACAAAATTAAAGCCATTAAGGAATGGAAAGTCCCCACAACCGTAAAGAAGTTGCGAGGATTTCTCGGGTTAACAGGGTATTATCGCAAGTTTGTTAAGAATTATGGGAGAATAGCAGCACCTCTAACAACATTATTGAAGAAAGATGGATTTTCATGGACTCCTGAAGCAACTAAGGCCTTTGAACATCTTAAAGAGGCAATGTGCCTAGCACCGGTCTTAGCTATGCCAGACTTCACAAAAACCTTTATTGTGGAATGTGATGCCTCAGGGAATGGAATTGGTGTTGTTTTGATGCAGGAAGGAAGACCCATTGCTTATGAAAGTCGTCCAATCAAAGGAAATTATTTAAAGAAACCTATTTATGAAAAGGAAATGTTAGCAATACTGCATGCACTAAAGAAATGGCGAACTTACCTAATGGGATGACACTTCAAGGTAAAAACTGATCATGATAGTCTTAAACACTTTTTGGAACAAAGACCATCTTCAAAAGAGCAACAAAAATGGGTCACAAAGATGTTGGGTTATGACTTTGAAATAATCTACAAAAAAGGAAAGCTTAATGTTGTTGCAGATGCACTCTCAAGAAAGAATGAAGAGGTGGAAGCATTGCTTTGTGCCATTTCCATTATCCAACCAGATTGGATAACCGAAGCAAGAGATGAATGGAAGAAGGACAAAGATGTATGGACACTCATTCAAAAGTTGCAGCAAGATCCTAGTACATCCGATACATTTAGTTGGAAAAATGATTCCTTATGGTACAAAGATCGCCTATATCTTTGTAAGAATTCCCAACTAAAACAAAAGATTCTTCTGGAATTGCACACTTCTCCTTTAGGAGGACACTCAGGATTTTTAAAAACTTACCACATGGTGAAGAAAGAATTTTTTTGGGATGGCCTTAAATCTGATATTCGAAAGTTTGTGGCGGAATTTTTGGTTTGCCAGCAGAATAAAGTGGAAACAATTAAGACCCCAGGACTTCTACAACCTTTATCCATTCCAAGTCAATGTTGGGAGAAGATTTCAATGGATTTTATCACAGGTTTACCTAAGTCCGAAGGAAAGAGTGTCATCATGGTGGTAGTTGATAGACTTACCAAGTATGCACACTTTTGTGCATTATCTCATCTATTTAAAGCAAGTATAGTTGCTACTACATTTATGGACAGAATTCAAAAGCTACATGGAAGCCCAAGGGTTATTATGAGCGACAGAGATCCCATTTTTACTGGAAATTTTTGGACAGAGTTATTTTCTTGTTTGGGTACTCAATTAGCTCATAGCTCATCTTATCATCCTCAATCTGATGGTCAAACCGAGATAGTAAATAAATGTTTGGAAGGATATCTTCGTTGTTTTGTATCTGATAAACAAACACAATGGGTCAAGTGGTTACCTCTCGCCGAATGGTGGTATAACACTTCCTTCCATACTGCAGCAAAAATGACCCCATTTATGGCACTTTATGGATATCATCCACCATCCATCACATCATATTTAAGGGAAAAATCGAAGGTTCAAGCAGTGGAAGATCACATCGAGCATCAGCAAGAAGTTCTCCAACTCTTAAAGGATAACCTAAATTTGGCACAAAATCGAATGAAACAACAGGCAGATCAACATCGCAGCGAGAGAAGTTTTGATGTAGGAGATTGGGTATTTTTACTGCTACAACCATACAAACAAATGTCCCTCAAGCAAGCTAAGAAGGATAATAAATTATCGCCAAAGTACTATGGTCCTTACAAGGTGTTGCAAAAGATTGGTACTATAGCATACAAATTGGAGCTTCCTGCTTCTTCACGAGTACATCAAGTTTTCCATGTTTCATGCTTAAAGAAGGTTATAGGTGAAAATCTTCCAGTTCAAACAATATTGCCAGAACTTGATGAGGAAGGAAAAATCATATTGGAACCTGAAGTGGTCACAGAAACAAGAACTCGATAGCTACGGAATCGATCAATTTCAGAGTATCTCATCAAGTGGAAGAACTTACCCACTGAAGATTCTACATGGGAGGATGAGAATTTTATACAGAAGCACCCAGAGCTACTCAAGTGTTGAGGACAACACTTTTTTGAAGGAGAGGGGCATGTTAGGTCCCCATATTACTAGTATAGTCCCTTATTGTTGTTAGTGTAACCCCCTTATTGTTATTATTGTACCCTTGTAACCCCCATTTTGTTATTATTGTGCCCTTAAATTATTATTGTTAGGTCGGCTAGGATTACATTGTGGCCCACTAGGATTACATTATGGCCCATGGACTCCTATATATAGATAGGAGGTTTTGTAAATTGTATCATCCAAGAATTGTTCATTTATGTAATGTATCGGAGGTTTCCTCCTCAAAGAGGTTGCCCCTCTAAGTGGCTTATTTCATATGCTGGACATTTCCTTTCTATTTTTGGAGTCAGTTACACAACAGAACCAGGAGTGCAGATAGTGATAGACCAAACTGAGATTTTGAATCTGCATGGGAAAATGGTGTAATGCCAAGTATGGCTCTCCTATAAAACCTCCATATGATCCTTCAAACATTAATGAGTTCCCTACTCTTAGCCGAGCTAAAATCGATCAAGCTCTAATGAAAATATGAACTACAAATCTAAAAACGAAATCCTCATCGCAATCCATACTTGGAGTGCATAGGTAAGCACTCAGAAGTCCATTCACACAAACAGAGTCTCATGGTCAGAATTAGCTTTAAGGATAACTTGGGGCTTCCAAGGTAACTTAGAATTACGGTGGTCTAGAATGAATGAATATGAAAAACTCAATATTATGAATAGTGATAAGCCAGTCGCTAAACTTGTCATGGAAGTTCTCCATGAGTTTTATGGATAAATTAAGGTTGATGGTCATCATTATGTAGATATGTTCATGAGCCAAAGACTTTGTGATATAAAATAACTTCCTGAGTTTTTTTTCACAATGCAGGATCTTCGTTATAAGGCAAGATATCCACAGAATACAACTTATTTGAGAAAATATTTGTCTGCAATGCCTGACAGAATCCCAGATCTTGTCAGAGCTAGATTTGAAACTCAAATTATAGATATTGAAAATATTTCTCTTGCAGGGCTCCATGTATCAATTGTATTTACTCTGCAAGAAGAAATATTGCACTTAGAAACCACCATTGAAGAAAAAAGAGGGCTAGTTAAAGAAATTCAAGCGAGTATGAGAGATGACCAAAAGGAATTGGTTGAAAAACAAAAACAACTTGCAGAACTAAAAGATTCAATAATGATAGAGGAATCTGAATATGTGCTCAAAGAAGAAGAATATCATTACCGAAAACACCAAGAATTACAATGTGTACCAAAAGATCACCAGCCATAACTAGGTACATCTATTCTCCAAATGAAAGGATTTGAAGATAGGATTGTTATTAAAATAGATGTCAAGGCTTGTGGTTATAAAAAATATTCTCAGGATGCACAACTAGACACATGAGCTATGAATTTGTGTGCAAAGCATATTTCCATTCCTGAATATTATTGGAAACCCACAAGCTTGTTGTTCAGAACTCTAAATAAGATGTTAATGACTATTAGAGCTATGGCTCCCGATTTCCCAATTATTCTTAATGGAATTCCTACTTCTGTAAATTTTTACAATTTTGATAAAGGAAGTGATATTTTGTTGGGTCAAGATTCTGTAAGAATACATCTTCCTCTTTTTGTAGAAGCAAACCACATTTTCTTCAACATCCAAGGAAGAATAGTAAAAATTCCAAGTAAGTCCAGCTATGTAAATAGAATTGTAGACCTTGTCCCAGATATAGTTGAATGTTCTATTAGCCACCTATAAAAATTTGTTATATCAAATGGTGGCTAAATCTTTTTAAGCCTTCAAGAAACAATTTCATGGCCAAATTGTTAGTTCTTAAAGTCTTATGAAGATAACTAATCCTTGAGTTAATCTTCACTGTTGTTTCCCTCATAATCCTAAAAAATATGTTGTTTGCCAAGAGAAAGACTGCTTAAAACTCCATTTTTCATCATTTTCACTACTCCTTTCACTCATAAATAACCCCATTTTCATCCCTTTTTTCTCCATAAAAATCCCTCCATAAGCCTTCATTTAACCTTCAAAATCATCAATTTCCCCTTTAAAACCTTATATATCCCCTTTATCTAGTTTTAAAGCCCTCCCTTTGGCCTATCGGAACCTCCATTTTTACTCAAAAACACTGTCTTTTTAGGCCTAAAATAGTCTAAGGGCACTATAATATTCTTAAGCCCCCGAGGGCTTATTTTCTTAGCACCTTTTCTCAAGTGACCTACAGTCCCGCAACCGGGCGCTAAAGTCCTAAACCCCACCTCAAAACCCTGTCATAACCCTTTTTCCTTTATTTTTTATCATTCCGCCATGTAAATGTTGAAGGCAAATCCAGACCGTCGATCTTTGCAGATCAACGGCCCTGAAGTTATCCGCTCTCCGCCCATTCACTTGCCTTTCATTTTCAAAGCCTCCATTCTTTTTAATCCTGACCATCCATCATAAACATCTGACGATCAGTATTAAACCTGAAACTCCTTTCCGGAACCCCAATTTTCTTTTGTATTTTCATAAACCCGACAGTTCAAATTATAAACAAATATCCACCGTCGATCTGCAAGGATCAACGATCATCGTTGCGCCCGATCTCTGCCCATCTATCCGGGTTACCTTTCCTCCCTTTTAAACTCTACCCTAAGATTAAATCTAAGCTGTCCATTCTAAAGATATAACGGCCAGGATCTTTTCCCGACCGTCCAATTTCACCCAACGATCGCCCACTACACGACAAAGCGCTGACATCATCCTGGACCCCACTACTCCACTCATTTGCGCAGCTTTCCCCGTCGCGTGTGATCTGCACTATTGGATCTGCACCCATTCATCTGACGGTCAGAGTTCTATTTCGCGTTTTTTTTGCGCATGTAGTTTAACACTGAAAATTTACACAATGACAGCGGTTTTGGAGGGACACGTGACAACAAGCGTACCGTATCATGTTTTTTTTGAAAAAATCCGAAACCGCTCCAATGTCGCATGAATACCACCAGTGGTTTTCTTAAAAAACCGCTCCCCCCTCCGCAATGATACTCCCGCTTCGATCATAGCCGTCGATCTCCTAATATCGTACGGTTCTTATTTTATCTCGCCCCATTCTTATTTTTCCACCAAACTTGTCCCCGTCGTTTTCATTTTCGATCTGAACTGTCCATCATATAAATCCAATGGCCCAGATCACTTTGCGACCCCAAGCCATTGCCCCTCACCTTTGCTCCCAAAAGCATTACCGATTCATCCCAACCATCGAATTTTCTAATATGACGGCTCTTATTCAACTTCACCACCAACTCGTTCGCCCACCCTCTGTTTTCCCAAATGACCCCACCGATCAATCTAAGCCGTTGATCAATCTAAATCGACGGCCTAGACTTAATCTTACCACCATTCAACCAACCGCCTCCCAATTGACCCCATCAAGTGATCTTGACCATTGGTTGTTTTCATCCAACGGCCATGATTTAATCTCACGCCCAAAGTTGTCTTAACCTATCTTTTCATGGGATTTTCTTAATTTTGTGTGTTTTTTGCAGGTTATAAAGGTTTTTTCCATAGTTTTAAAATGAAACAAAGGCCAGAGATGAAAATCCCCCACGCCATTATCCACGAAGAAAAAGAATTTACAAGGGTTCAAACTATGATTTTTCCATGCCTCATGAGCACTGGTGGATGTTATAAAACCCTCTTCACGCCTGCAACACAGAAAAACACAGTAAACATCAAACAAACAAAGAGTATCAGTGTCACAGCGCAAGATCAGAGCATAAGTGAAGATTTAATGATTTTAAACCAGAGTTTAAAGGGATTGAGGCCTAAAAAATCAAGAATCAAATGCCTAATCCACAGTCAGCAAGGATAAAGACCTAAAGATAAAGATCAAGGCCTAATTAGGCTTAAAACACAGAGTAAAGCAGATTAAAGATGTTTTAGGAAAAAACAAGGAGATCTATCAGTCCGAAAGGCCTCCACTGCCACATCAGAGGCTAATTCAATCCTCTCTAGCTACCAAAGAGTCACCTGCAACCTCAAAGAAATCAAAAGAAGGCATAGTTATTGCCTATTCAGAAGATATTTTCCAAAAGACACCTGAACAGTTATTACCAAAGAATGAACAAATTCTAAACTGTCAGTGAAGCTATTGTAAAAGATAAATAGGCCTTAAAGTCATTCTTTTTACCCATTAAGCCTTAAAAAGTAGAAACAGAGTTGTAGATAGAATGCATTCCTGCCTTATGCCTTGCACGGTTTTCAAGGATAGGAACTACATTTACTATGAAATTAATGATATTTGAACCCTAGAAACCCTTTCACCTCCTCATTTCCTTATAAAATCTCCTTGAGGAGCTCATTGAAAAAGGTTGGTCTCTGAATATCTGTTGCATATAGATAGTTTTCTGAAGCTGTTGTAGCCCTGTTTGTAATTGAAGATACATAAGCTGAGATGAGAAGTTTGAAGTTGTAGAGAACCACTGGACTTGATGATTGTAACTGGTTTAAGCATCAAATACAAGCTGAATTATGGGATCCTGGTCTATGTCAACGATGATGTGTTTCTTATTGTAAATTGTTATTTTCTTTTTGTTTCCATTCTGTCCATTTTCTCTGATAAAGAACAGCAAATATAGAGCTATGATTTACTCTTATAAGTACCCTACTCTCACTGATAAGCTTTATCTTTATGTTTTCCTCCAATTGTGTATTTAAGAAATGACATAAGTTAAGTGTAAACATTATCAAGGAATGTTGGTTAGTCCATGTCTTGAGGTGAAAAACTTGAAAATAAGTTCTTGAATGATATTTTCATTTCATGCTTAGTAGAGTTAAAACTAGGAAAGTTTATGGTTTTCCCTGTCTTCTAGTTCTATCTCCAAAGGTTGTCTGAAAGTTTCCCTTAAGAGTATGTTGAAAGCAAGCTAGTTTCAAAGTACTTACTTGATCTTAGACAACTTTTTATGTTTATCATGAATGTTTCCCTTTGAATATGCTGAAACCAGGCTAAGTTAAAAGTATTTACTTGATCTTAAGCTATTATATGTGTTTTAAATGTTTTCTATTGAAAGTACATCAAAATCAGGCTAGTTTCAAAGCACTTACCTGATCTTAGATTACTTTCATGTATTTCCCTAAGTGCATGCCAAAAGCAGGATAGTTTCAAAGTACTTACTTGATCTTAGGCTGCCCTTTGTTCCTTCATCTGTTTGATTTCCCTTTCTTATTGTTTCATTCCATAAAATCAACTTAAAGAGATCCTTTGACATAGATGACTTTCCCCATGGACCACTCTTGAACCTTGTTGCTTCAATTAAATCCTCTTATGACTCCATAGCCCAATGGATTGAAGCTGCTCCTTGCCTATCTTATTAGTTGAATCATTCCTTCACTTTCATACACCTTCACCCTTCATTTAGACTTCCTTCACCTTCATTATATCTTTGCCCAACCAAAACAAACAAAAACCTTGTTCTTCATAACCAGCCTAATATCATACTAAAAGCCTTTAAAGATAAATCAATCTTTGCACTTATAAGAGAGATCCCTCTCTGGATTCAGGATGGCTAGATCCTAGAATCCCAAAGTGGTTCATATGTAGGCTTTGCAGTTTGTATTTTCCAATCTTGCAAACTACAGAGACCTAACATGTTCTCTTGAAAAACTAGTAAAGATCAAAAAAGTAATCAGAAATGCTGAAATCCAAGGGCCATAATACATCAGAGAAATAAAAGAGAAAATTTAAGTAGAATTTATAGTAGATGCACCTAATGTTTTTTGGCAAAGAGAACATTACTTTGTGGATATTCCCTACAAAGAAAATTACTTTGGAACAGCTCAAAAGTCATCAGCAAACCATATATCCCCACCAAAGCTCGAACTCTGTAAAAAAGAGATTTTTGAACTATTAGAACTAAAGTTGATCGAACCAAGCAAAAGCTCTTGGGCTTGCCCAACATTTTATGTCAACAAGAATTCATAATGAAATAGAGGTAAACATCAGATGGTGATCAAGTATAGATAATTAAATGATTCCTTGCTACCTATCAAGTATCCTCTGACGTCTAAAGATTCTTTATTTCAGAAAATCAGAAATAATAATTTGTTCAACAAATTTGACCTTAAGAGCGGATTCTGACAGATAGGAATCAAACCATACATTAGATACAAGACTAGTTTTTTGGTGCCACATGGACAATTCCAATGGCGAGTAATGTCATTTGGATTGAAAAATACACCCTCTGGATTTCATGAAATAATGGAAAAAAAATTTGGAGATTTGAAATTTGTTATTGTTTATATTGATGACTTACTAATTTGTTCTTTTGATTTAAAAGAACATAGAGAGCACTTGGAGATAGTTCACCGCATTATTTTTAAACATGAGCTAGTCCTTAGCAAGCCTAAGCTTGAGTTTGCAAAATATAGAATTGAATATTTAGGACAAATATTATTCCAAGGCAAAGTTGAATTTCAAGAACATGTATTGAAAGCTTTAACATAATTTCCATATGCCATTTATGACTGGAGGCAATTTCAGGGGTTCTTGGGAAGTCTCAATTACATTCAACAATTTTATAAAAATCAAGCCAAAGATGTCATGGTCCTACAGAAGAGGCTCAGAGGAATAGAATATTCCCCATATATGACAACTACAATTCAATTATTAAACAAAAAGTCCAAAAACTGCCAAGTCTGGTTCTTCCAAGATATGAATTGCCTTACATTTTAGAAATATATGCATCCAGTGAAGTAGGAGCGGGAGTTTTGATGCAAAAGCATGCAATAAGGGAAGAGCTCATATGCATTAGGATGTTTCAATGAAACAGAACTCAGGTATCCATATTCTCATAAAGAAATCCTTGTTGTAAAAAATGGAATTAAAAGATTCAGGTTGTTCCTAAAGCCAATAAGATTCATTGTAAGAATAGACCTGAAACATATGGCTGGGAAGCTTAGAAACAAAAGTTGTTAGAACAAGGCAATAATAGGATACTAAGATGGAGCCTATGGTTGGATGGATTCGACTTTGAAATTGAATATAAAAAGGGTAAAGATAATTTCTTAGCAAATTTTCTTACAAGAGAAGCAGCTTCGGAAGAAATCAAGATGTTCAATTTTCCATTAGCTTCAACTTCATCATCACCTCCCCTGCTCCAGAGGGTTTTTAGTGGGTTTTAATTTGTAAATATTGTCATATGTCATTTTCTTTTCAATGTATCATATATAGGATCAAGGAGTGTCCTACATATGAATGCATTCTTGAACAATGGATTAATAGTAGCCATAGTAATGTAAGTAATCTTATGTATTTTTTTAGAGTCGCCCAACATGTTTTAAGGGGCCATTAGATTTGCACCTTTTGCAGGACAAAGATATATTTTTATGTATGATCCATGGTTGAGCTATGAAAACTATTGTAATATCCTGATATACACCAAATATGCCAAAAAAATTTGGTTCATGTTCGAAAGTAGCTCTATGAATAATCCCTACAACCACTAGTCACCTTGGTTCAAAATACTGCTACATGATTGGTGCCCGAGGGAAGGAATATTTTGGACCATCAGAAAAAAATGAATTTATTGATTACCTCCAAGAAGACATCAAAACAAAAGCTCAGTCTGAGGCATAGTTTTTCTTCCAGATAGAACATTTGTTCAACACACTTAAAGTACATAGTATTCAACCACTAGAGAAACCCATCTATAAGGAAATATCTCAATTCTTTGGATCAATTTGTAATCAAGCAGATGAGAGAGTACCTAGCATGTATGGATCTCCTTTCTTTCAGTGCTATAATATCATGCCACCTCATGTAAAATCCCATTTGTCACCAAGACCGCAACATTTGTATTACTCAAGTGACAATGATAATTATGGATATCTAGGCGACTGGCAGGATCTTTGTAAAAAAAAAACATGGTGAGTAGTATTTCATGTCTAGTCACCTGATAGTGAGTGTGACCGGTATCGTGGGATTCTAATAAAATATCCACTGTGTAAATCTTATGAGAGTTTAAAATGACTAAGTGGAGGGGTCTGTCCTCCAAAGTAAAATCTTAGGTTAACTTTCCGGATGAATATCTGAACTTGGAGCACTTCTCCGAATTTTGGTGGGATTTGACTCACATTTCAGAGGATCTACTTTAAAAGTTTAGATTTTAGATCTATAGTTTGTACAATTTATGTAGACAAATCATATTTCGAGAAGATGCTTGAAGCTCTCTCGAAATCCTATAAATAAGGAAGATGTATCGCCATTAGGGGCATTCAAGTCTGTGTGGTTATTCAGAGCTCTCTCTCTCTTTGAAGCTCTGTCTCATTCTGTCTTTAAGTTCGAGTTCGACAAGCCTACGCATGTGCACTTTGATGCATATGTGAACCTAATGGCAGGACTGTTAGGGTCCCGTGATTTGGCTGATTGGCAAGCCAAATGACAGTGTAACATCAAACCAATATTTGGAGTCCAAGGACCTAGCCTTCATGGACTCAGAGAGGGCTCTCTCTATATGTATAAGGGATATCTGTGTGTTCTGCTTATTGTGTTCTGATTTTAGGCTAGTTATGAAGTAGGTTTTTTGGTTTTGGTTTTTAGGTTGTGAGGGATGAAACTGATCAAAGATATAAGATAGGTAAAAATATGTCAGATCAACTGGGCTATGGGGTCGAAGAGGTCAAGCAAGCTATCGGATGGTGATACAAGGTTGTTGAAGGGCCGATTTGATTTGAGGTAAAATGGATCTTTGGGAAAAATGGAGTAAGATGGACATCAAGTTTTTGAATAACAAAGGATTCCAAGCATAACTAGTTTAATAGTTGACACAAACATGGTAGGGAAAACCATTAATCATGAGAAATGTAACTATAAGCTAATCAATACATAGAAATAAACATTCAAGCCATGCATAGAGATATATAACTCTCTAACTTTAGGAAATGGCTATCAGACTTTGGGGAAATACACTTAAGACAGAAAAACAACTCAAATCACTATGCCAGAATGCCTAAACACAGTACTTCAAGTTATTGGGCACTTTGAAAACAAGATTTGCATAGTCTTAGACAAAGGGCTAGATCGGAACTAGGCCTCCTTGGTTCAACAAAATGATAATCTAATTAGTCAAAGAGAGATTTCATGGATGGAACTATGGCTAGCCATTGGTAATCAGGGTGTACCGTAAGTCATACTTAGCATGCATAAAACCATGAATGAAATAAGAAACAATATCCTTAATTTATTAAAGAGAAATCAAGAATTCTTTAATGTGACTAAGGAAGAAGAAAACATGGAAGTTATGAAGAAACAGGAAATTTGAGGTGCCTCCAAGGGCATATCTCAAAATTTTTCTCTACTGATCTATAGTAAGCAAGAAACATGTATTCATGAATTAAAACTAGAAGACACAACAAAGAAAGAGACACTCTACCATTCTACCAAGTCATGGAATCCAGCAACAATCCTCTTTCATCATCCAAGAACATCCAAGAGACTATCCAAGAGCATGAGACAAGTATTTCTTCTAAAGCTTATATGACCATATATTGCTTCTATCATCAATTTCAGCCTTGTTTACAATGTGAGCCTTTGGAATAAATAGGCCAAAGTGAGGAAAACCTCATGGTTCAACTTGCTATCCTATTGGCCTAATCAAAATATCTAGATTTGTCCTTGAGGCTTTGCAAAGCCCAAGGCACAAAAATATCGCATAAAATATCTAAAAAATGCTAAAAAAGGGAAATAACTTGAATTTTCCTCACTTCTCATGTGCAAAAATAGCTAAACGCATATGAGGAAATATCAGTTTTTAAAGGTTCAAAAATTACAAAAATATTCAAAATTTACATCAACAAAAGGTACCCTAACTTGCCGACAACATTTGGCAGCCCTCCCGATGTCAAAACAAGGCTCATGATAGCTCGTTGGAAAGATATGAGTGTCTAATTTTTGGAAAAACTTGAATTTTCCCAATATAATGACTGGAAGTCTTCCAAAAATAGGACTGTGTGTAAAAAACCATAAAATAAAGCTTACTGATAGACCGGACAGAATGTCGAAAAAGTGAGTGTTTTTTGTATCTTTGGGGGACCAAAACAACTTCAAATGCTCTGAAAATCTCTGAGTAGGTGCCCCTGAATTTAATTCATCCAATGGTACCACTCTCAAGAGTTGAGGATGCTCCAAACCTAAATGGCGACGCCCATGATTTTATGCAATTAGGCCCAAAAATGTCAAAAAACAAGATTGTGTCAAAATTTGCTCAATTTTGGTGAGCAAGTCCCTCAAGGCTTTTTAGAAACATGTCTAGAACATCGGGCCAAAATTCCAAGCCTAGAGGTGTCTTTCTCCTTTTTTCTCACCGGGCGCCCTCTTTGAGCAGTTTTGAGCCTTTCTTGGTTTTCTTCTTTGTCGCTTGGCATTCTAGATTTGGTGAAGAAGTCATGGCCCCTTGCCTAGGAGAGGCAGCTAGCACATGCTTT